>CM061142.1:824660301-824692912 GCA_030789695.1 Scilla litardierei
TAGCTAGGGATTTCCATCGATTTGGGATTTGAAAGAGATTGGATTCTAATCGATGGGAAGGCCTAGATATTCGATTTAGATTTACAATTGGATTTCTCTAGATTTGGTTTGCAAGAGATTAGACCAAAGCTATGATTTTTAATTGTAAATCTATACCAATATTCGTTTGCAAGAGATTGGACGAATACGAACTATCACAACCTAGATCGTGACTCGAGTTTGCACGAGAGTGGGCTCGAGAAGCGATTGGACAATGATGTCGATCCTAATGCTAGTGGCTTAGGTTAGGGTTTGCACGAGAGTGGGCTCTAATCTAGGTTTGTTATAGACCAACAATAGCGCGAGAGCGTGAGCTTGGTTCTCTATTCAGTTACGACTAGTTCACCTCAACGCAAGCCTAGTAATATTGAGATTCACTATTCACAATGACGAATGACGATCCGTAGTGGGGATTCCCTAGCCCTAGACACTTTTATTATATTATATTTGAATCGATATTTGACCGATTGCTCTATCTCCGACACCGACATCCATCACCATTGCCATTACATCATACCATAGCCATCTCCACCAATAAAACGTTCGTAGTCAAACCAACCTAGGATAGATTGGAACCAACACCACATCCTCGTGTTCGATACCCGCTCGCCACTTTGCCGTGCGCTTGCGGTAAAACTACAATCGTTCTCCGGGTGTGTATCCGTGGCCAACCAAGTTTTTGGCCGTGCTCTTGGGTTGCATTTTGGAGCGATCAATTTTTTGGCGCCGTTGCCGGGGAGGTGTTTCCCGTTGGGTGCCAATTTGTCACAATTAGGTTGATTAGACTACGAAAAGAAAAAAAACTAACAAAAGGAAATTTTCACCCCCGCCACCATTATTATCATTTCTATATTCTTTTGTGCCACTGATATCTTTTCTCCAGGTATTTATCTTTGTTGATCAGGTGCTATGGATTCTACTACGTGGACCACAGATTTTGATCAGAGTGCTCAGATGGGAGAATACTATTATGATCAGAGTGCTCAGACGGGAGAATACTATTTTGATCAGAGTTCTCAGATGGGAGAATACTTTTCTGAGGAGATGCACTGGCCCGAGCTTGATGAGAGACAAAGGATCTTTTTTGATGAGATGCATGCACACCAGGTTGAAATGCAAGCCGGGCTTGAAAAGAGTAACCTTCTATTGGAACGGGTGAAGAGGCAACTTGAAATGAATGCGCTCATGTTTAAGGTTGCGATGATTCCCAAAGATATCAGTTCTGTTCCTTCATCTTATGGGCAAGAAGCATCTCCAATCATATTACCATAGCCAGAATGTGCCGCCGTCGATCCCACATCCTACAATACAGCTGTTGCATATGAAGAGTGGATGGACGAAGGTACAGTGGAGGAAGCAGAAATTGAGCCACCAGCGCAGCCAGAGGAGGATGGATTTCAGAGATTATTGGAGGGTCTCTTGGAGTCAGTGAGGTTCACCGGTTCAGAGAGCATTACAGCAGGTGATGCATTTGATCTACGATTTGCAGATTTTGTTATGAACCATGCTTCAGCTGCAGGAACAATTGAGGAGGACATCCATGTCAGTCTTGAGGGGGATAGATTGAATTTTTGGATTGCTCGTGGGCATTCCCCTCCACATGATGCATCCCCACAAGTTGACACACATGAGCAGCCAGCATCACCATTCCAGAGAGAGCCTACATTGATAGTTCACGAGGAGGCATCACATGCGGAGCCAGAGCATTACATTACTGAGGCAGCACTTTGGGACGAGGGCAACTTCATTCAGATAAATCCAGAGTCTTGCCCACCTGCAGTTGAGCTTCCGCAGCCACCTCTACCTTCCACTGAGGCTGTGATCATATGGACCACACATTTTTATGCGTACCTGGATAAGATTCTTGGACGGCAGGCTGAGGACATTGATGCTTCCACATCTGAGGAGACAAAGGTACCAGGCACAGATGCAGCCACTTCTGATGAGAGAACTGTGATGAGATACTCAGGGCGTGTTGCTATAGAGACGGGTTTCACCGTCGTCACTCCCCCACCCATAGACACAACTAGTCCATACGATGAGTGGATGGATGGAGATGATTCAGATGGAGAAGACATTGATGTAATTTACCTCGCAGAGCCGAAGCATGCTTTTGAGGAGGCCTTACACACAGAGCAAGAGCTTATCACCGAGGAGGTCGTACATCGGGACGAGGACACAGCCATTCATGAGGATCCTGAGCACTACCCTCCTCCATTGGAGCTCCCGCAGCCACCTCATCCTCCCACTGATGTCGAGGACTATCCCACAGAGCTTACTGCTCCCACACAGGGAGATATTTTTACCCACTCCATTTCTGAATCATGCATTACATTCGATATTTATTTTGATTCAGATATTTTTGACACGTCATACCTTTTGCAGCACACATACGATTATGGACCGGAGGTATGCTTGGACGTGTCACAGTTCGACGAGCCTATCGAGGAGGTCCACACCTATGATCTTGATTTCCCTGAGCAGCTGAGAGAGGGTACCATGGAGACAGCTATCACGGCACGTGAGGATATTGGATTATTTCCAGGGAAGTATCGTCCACCATTATTTATTCCATATATTTCTATAGACGATCCTCTTTGGGATACTTTTATTACGAGGGTGAATTTTTTGCAGCGAACTGATGCATCCTATTCTCTGCAGGGTACAGGTGGAGTCCTTGTAGGAATGCTGGAGGATGCATTGCTGGAGTTCGTTGGAGTTTGTGGACACACGCATCTGGCAGAGCCACGGAAGGAGCAGTCGGAGCAGTTGCCTGCACCGGCAAAGATACTGGATCCGCCTTTTGCTATAGGTGATATCAATCCAGTAGTGTAGACATTTTTATGCTTTCAATAAACTCGAATCCTCTCGACAGCGAGAGGACCGTATAGATTTGATTGAATAAATATCACCCCTTATGACGGCAACAAAAATTTTTACACCCCAAACCCATTATATATATTAATTGCCCACTTTATATTTTGATGTGTCACATCCTTTTTGCTCACCACCCACCGAGCATTTCTTTCAAGTGAAACCTTACTTTCTTATTTGTTTGACTTGATCACGCTTTGCAAAACCATGACATTTTTGATTGAGTCATTTGAATAGGATTGTTTGGTATAAGCTTAGGGGAAAGCGCTCTCATGCATCATTGTATGTGCATGTAGTTGCATTAGGATTTCATATCATTCATTCCATCATTTTTCATTCTCCCCCTATTATTATCGGTGTTCCTCATATTCTTCCAATATGATCACATTGGGGACAATGTGAAGTTTAAGCTTGGGGGAGTGCATTTCCATGTCATTTAGATGCATTGTTGCATTTTTACTTTATTTTAGGGTTTTTAAAAAATTTTCAAAATTTTTGCATCATCTTTTTGATTTTTCCATCTTATTTTTCTTTTATGTGTGTTCATGCATCATATTGTGTGCTTGATTTTCTTTTCTTTCCTCTCTTTTATTTTATTTTCTTTATTTTCTTTTCCTTCTTTTCCTTCTTTTGCTAGATTTGTTCCGTATGATGATATCTCTTATTGCTTTGGCAACCATCACGATGCTTATTATTCCTTACCATGCTACTTTGAGTATTCCATAGTCTTGATATCCATGTGCTTGCTTATATATTCTTTTGATGATTCCTCTATATGAATGCATGATATTAATTGAAGCTGAATGTATGGATTAGTGTTTAGTATGCTTTTGTTGGAAGTGCACCAAGATTCACGCATCATTAGTATATCTGAAGCATCAGTTTTATTGTCTTATTCACCTTCTGTTGCATGCCTGATATGGTTGTAAACTTTACTGCTTGACTTCACTATTTATTGAAATGATTGAGAATATCCATGCTTACATATGAGTTTTAGTTGAAGTATTATTTTATTGAACCATTCGTGCACATCTTAGAGTGAACCGAGTGTTACATTATTTCTTTCACCACATATATCTTTTTATTCTCTACATGTCACTTGAGTTCACCTCCTAAAGCTACTCATATCGCATCTATTTCCCAAAAATCCCTACAAAAGAAAAAGTTAGCTCCAAAAAGTCCAAAAAGCCAAAAAGGAGCCAAAATCCAAAAATACAAATCAAATAGCTCCTACAAAATTCCAAAAAAGAAAAATGTGAAACAAAGTCCAAAAGAAAAAATATATATATTTCTCTATCTCATTATTGGAGCCACAAAATACTTGGAAAAACCAAGGCAGAAATCACATTTTCCACTATCATATTCCTTTAGATGTGATGCCTCAAGCTAAGCTTGGGGGGGTGAATTCATTTGACCATATGAGTGAGTATGACATTAGAGTGGAGACGTGCATGAATGGGAATATTCGATAATGCTTAGACTTTGCAAAATATATTAGATATGGAGATTTTTCATGATTTGAAATAAATATGTGAATGCCATGACTCTTATTCTATTCTCTATTGCATGCTTGGTGTGTATCTTATATGCTTCATTTATAACTTTTGATTGAAAAGTGCATCGCCAATGAATTGTATAATAAATTCTATGAAATGCGTGATGTGGATATGAATTTATTGTATGAATTTAGAGAATCCCTTTTGTTGTTCTTAAAAGCTTGCAATTACCATGTTTATGTAAGATATGAAATCCTTATAGCATGTGATTTGTATTTTCCAAGTTATCGTGATGTGTAGCTTATGGCTTGAGAATCTGAGAGAAGAATCTAGCGACCCCTTCCACCTCGTGTTCTTTCTTTTTCATTTCATTTTCTTTATTTTCATCTCTCGAGTTCGTCTCTCTACTTATCTTCCTCGAGGACGAGTAAGAGGTAAGCTTGGGGGATATTGATCGGTCCAAATTTTACACCTTTTTTCTGCATGTTTTCACGCCATTTCGATTGCTCATATTGCGATTTTCACGAGTATTCGACGATATTGCGTTACTTTTCACTATTTCTTGTTTTTGTCGGATTTCAGGAAATATGGAGCGATTGGGAGCAAAAATGAGCTTAAGGGACTTGCACCCACTCCGGAGCGTCACCCAAGGCTCCTTTGAGGGCTATTCGGCGATGTGAGATGGGTGGAAGAAGAAGGAACTCCGTAGAAGCGACGAGGAGGAGAAACGGAGAAGATTGGACATTTACAGCATGCCACTCGGCCGAGTGGAGCACTTACTCGGCCGAGCAAGAAGACCGCTCGGCCGACCCGACCGGACACGCTCCAACAAAAGGAATTGGGCGTGCACTCGGCCGAGGGTTGATATTCCACTCGGTTGAGTAAGAAGATCACATTACCCGAGTGGCATGAGAAATCCACCATTAAAAGAGGCCGACTTACTGGAAATGTCCAGGCTTTTGACGGTTTCGACTCGGCCGAGCAAGAAATGCCCCTCGGCCGAGTGAGTAAAGCCACGCGGCCGAACCACCCCCGGAGATAGACCCCTGAGGACCTTGAAGTTACTGTTTTTCTACAGGGTCTGTCACTCGGCCGAGTAGAGAATCCCACTCGGCCGAGTAGAGAAGTCAACTCGACCAAGTGACGCCGAGGACACGCAGCGCCCAGATTTTCAGACAGCCTCCCACTCTTTTGAAATATGCTATCATTCCAGCAATCAAAGTATTGTTCTCATATTTTTTATGGATAGTAGACTTCATAACGGTTCCAACACCGCCAAGAACGCGCCAATCGGAGGTCGGATGAAATCTGGAGAATTTCTGCAAGTTGACGCTGCAGTGCTGGAATTTCCACTCGGCCGAGTCACATTTTCCACTCGGCCGAGTCGGCGGCGGGCCCAAATTTTAAGTTGCGGTTTGGGCTGTTTTTGGGCACGAATTTGAGGGGTTTTCTAGGGGTTTCTTGCTAGGGTTTTGGGGGGATATATAAGGGTTTTGTAGCCACCATTAGAGAGGATCCCATTATGTTTTCTTAGGTTCCCATATGTTTTCTTAGAGATTATTTTAGAGGTTAGGCCATGCCCTAGGCCCCCTCTTGGATCTAAAAGCTTGTATTTGGATTGAAAATCTTCATCAAGCTAAGTATTTTGTTCTTCTTATTTGAATCTTTGTTTTTTCTATCTTTTTATATGCAAGCAATGATTTTTATTGATTCTTATATCCTTGTTGCTATGCTAGAGTAGATTTGATGTTCTAGGGCATGGGGATGAACCCTATGGATCTAATTTCAGATTTGTGATGAATGAATTTCTAAATTGCTAGAATTGCTAGGAGGTTAGGTTGTGATTGATTTACTACGGATAGCTAGGGATTTCTATCGATTTGGGATTTGCAAGAGATTGGATTCTAATCGATGGGAAGGCCTAGATATTCGATTTAGATTTACAATTGGATTTCTCTAGATTTGGTTTGCAAGAGATTAGACCAAAGCTATGATTTTTAATTGTAAATCTATACCAATATTCGTTTGCAAGAGATTGGACGAATACGAACTATCACAACCTAGATCGTGACTCGAGTTTGCACGAGAGTGGGCTCGAGAAGCGATTGGACAATGATGTCGATCCTAATGCTAGTGGCTTAGGTTAGGGTTTGCACGAGAGTGGGCTCTAATCTAGGTTTGTTATAGACCAACAATAGCGCGAGAGCGTGAGCTTGGTTCTCTATTCAGTTACGACTAGTTCACCTCAACGCAAGCCTAGTAATATTGAGATTCACTATTCACAATGACGAATGACGATCCGTAGTTGGGATTCCCTAGCCCTAGACACTTTTATTATATTATATTTGAATCGATATTTGACCGATTGCTCTATCTCCGACACCGACATCCATCACCATTGCCATTACATCATACCATAGCCATCTCCACCAATAAAACGTTCGTAGTCAAACCAACCTAGGATAGATTGGAACCAACACCACATCCTCGTGTTCGATACCCGCTCGCCACTTTGCCGTGCGCTTGCGGTAAAACTACAATCGTTCTCCGGGTGTGTATCCGAGGCCGACCAAGTTTTTGGTCGTGCTCTTGGTTGTTAAATTGTTGGACACCTATTTTATGCGATGAAATTAGCGTTGTTTATGTTTAATGGCCATGCTTTATTTGATAATTCTTGAAACTTTTTAGGTTAGACATTAAAACCTGTTTAAAAATTTATAAGCTGAATTTTTTAAATGACATGCTATGTTTTAATAAAATGTTACAACTTTTTTAAAAACTTAATTCCTGATTAGGATAGTCCTTTAACGACGATTATTATTTTAATCGTTGTCATAATAATTCTCATTAAAAGACTACACTTTAAAAGTTTTGTAAATGATTTTATTAAAATCCTAATAATGATTAGAGTAGCACGTTGAACAAATGAACCTTATAGTTGATAATGACTTAATAAAAGTTATTAACGAATCATAATAAATTTTGAATTTTAAGGATTCCACTAGTTTATAGGATTAATTAGTATTAATAAAAGCCTTTTAGTTTACGACACGCATATATAAATGATAAGTCTCATTCAATGGACCATGATACCGGTCAATGTGATTGGCTATGTTTGTTGGGTCATCCTAGCTATACTGGGGGTAAGTGATCCGGGGTTAGTCAATTCTCTGGCTGTATCTGCTGGACTGCAATGACACGAATCATGGTTATATGATACCCTGAACTATACCTAAGTCTAATACGTTAATAATCGTTTTCAAGATAAAACGTAGCCCTCCTTGTTTTAGAACTTGGCAACTATATGATCCATGTTACAGTTGTTGAGCACACTCAAGCTGTGACAGGACAACCTTATAGAAACCAACTTCTTGTTACATATAATGTAGTCTAAGCCTTGACCCAAACAGTCGCGTCGTTAATACACCGAGCGCCGGTGCAAGTTAAGCTAGACACAAAAACAAGGGTCCGACTAGGCTAGCCATTATGATTTGGATGAGCACACTCATGATCATAATTGGCTAGGGGTAAAATAATATAGGGAATCATATTTAATATGATTGACGAAGAGTTCGTCTACCGACTGCAAAGTCAAACAACTAGTTGAGCACACTCAAGATTGTGAGACTCAGGATGGTTGGATCCCTCTCCCACAAAATTTTAATTATAATAAATTGTTTATTATTATAGCTTAATTTTTTTTTAAATAGTGGGAGAATATAGTTTAATAAAAACCTCTTAAACTATACAAGAACATATGCTAATTCAATGTCTATTTAATAATGCAGTATGGAGTCTGGTCTAAAATTCATTATCGAGAAGAACGTGCTAGATGGGATGAACTATAAGGATTAACTTAGGAACATAAAGCTGGTCCTCTCGCTAGCCGGGATTGGATACATACTGACTGAAGACGCTCCGGAAAGGCCTGACGAGGATGCCACCAACGAGGAGAGGGATGCCTACAAGCAATACTAAAGGGATGCAGAGAAGGCCAGGTGCCTTACTCTGGCCTTTATGACCAATGACCTGCAAAGGAAGCACGAACATATGGATGTTCGTAGCATGCTTCTGAACGCAGAGGAATTGTATGGCAAGCACTCTAGAGTTGCCAGGTTTGAGGCCACGTGCAACCTATGGGGAGCCAAGATGATGACGGGCCCTGTGCAAGATCATGTTATAAAGATGATCGGCTACATAGAGGATGCAGCCCAACTAGGATTTGTCATCAAGAACGAAATGAGCATGGACATTATCCTGAGATCTTTAAACCCCGACTTCAACCCGTTCATTACGAGTTTCATAATGAACAGTACTGAAGTGGATCTTCCTGGTCTCCTCAATATGCTTCGGCCTTTCGAGGAGATTGAGAAGAAGCCAACAACAGTGTTGGTTGTAGGCACTACTCCTTCCCACCAGCCTAAGGGTAAGGGAAAGAAGAGGCAGGCCCCTCAACCGTCAAAAGAAAAGAAGGGGAATAAGAAGAACAAGTGGGCACCGTCGAAATCTGAATGCTTCCACTGTCACAAGACAGGCCATTGGAAGAGGAATTGCAAGGTCTACCTTGTGGAAAAGAAGGGGCATGTGATGCCTCTACCTCAGGTATAAATCTCATTTAAAGAGCATATAAATTTCCATAAGCGTTTTGATACATGGTATAAGATACCCGTATGTTTTCTAAGACATCTGTATACTGTCTACAGGTGCATGAAGCAAAAGGATGGAGGAAGTTCCAACACGGTTGGCATCGGAGTAATCGTTGATGCTGGGGCCGTCTAGGAACTTCAAGACATCGAGAAGCACACGATACTCTTTTATTTTGAATAAATGTATCGATATTTTGTTTTAAACCAATATTTAGTGATTGTCACTCAAAGGCTATACGTTGAACAAGTTTTTTTATCTCTGGATGAATATGGATATCTAGGAAATATATGCTCGGTTTGACAATATGATTTATTGTGAATGGCTGGTTAAATTGCTGTGCATGGCTATCTGAGTTGGTGTATATTTTTCTGAGCTGTCTTGGATGCTTCTATGTTAATGAGATTAATCTGAGTTGTCGGTATATATATACACATATATATATACATATATATACATATATACACACACATATATATACACACACACACATATAATTTTTCCTAATTCTTAGTAACTAGTAAGTCCCATAAGCGTATAAATTAGATGTGATCTTAATGATACGCACAATAAGAATAGTTCTCGTTGGGCTGTAATTAATGCTTCATAGTTAAAAGATTAATGCAGTTAAAAGAAAATAAAAGTGTAGGATTTTCTGACTGAGTAAGTTGTCACCAAGACTCCTATAAACGGATCTTGATATGACTTATTCATCAAATCAACCTGACGCTAATACATTCCAATTTAATTAATTCAGCACGAATGGGCTGGTTATGCTTAATAAATATTCTACATAAGATTTAGAATTTTAAGTTAAAGTATTTAACCAGACGGTTCTCAAAGTTAGTGGGAGCGAGCATAGTACTTAGTTCTGTTTTTGTAACTAAGCAGAAGCTCCAAATTATATAACCATCTATATGTGACATCAAATCAAAAAGAGTTTTGATTAAGTCATAGATATAGCAACTTTGGTGTCATTAATGTACTGGACATAATTGACACTAGAATGATTGGTATATAAAATGACTTACTTGTAGGAATGATAAACATTACATCGAGTTGTGTATGCTAATCGTTACCTATACAAGAAAGGAAATCATTGGATGAGATCTAAAGAAGGTTTCGAAAGATCAACCCTGTGTGATCAAGTGATGTATTAATAATAAGACTCCATAATAACTACATAATAGATAAGATTTAGCGGATCCCTTTTTTAGGCTTGACATATGAACGTCCGTAGTGACTGATATGCTATAGCGGTATGAGATACCGAGATAAATAGCTTAAGTGCAAGTGGGAGATGTAGGGAGATATGTGCCATTGAGGCAATTTATCCTAATATAACATCTTGTTCGTATGTACAAAAGGTAATAATTGTCCTGGTATAAATTCTATGAATCAAATACTTGGATAATTTCCTTAGACTAAAAATGAGGTCATTACGTATCTAGATGTAGATATCGATTGTGAGAAGTAAATGACCGACAAGAACTTAAGTCTTAAAATGTTCGTGGTTATAGATGTGTCGAGAAAAGGATATCGGCACATCGGACAGACCATTGTGTCTTTGTCTTACCCTGTAGGGTAATGATGATCTCATAGTCATTCGACCTGGCGAAGTCGGAGACAGGGCACATGTGCTCATTAGAGAATGAGTTCACTGAACGACCCAATTAAGAGTTATTAAATGGTTAAAACTTTAACTAAAATGCCATTAAATAACTCTATAGTGATGATAGGTTAGTTGGTCCTTCAGACCTGAAGTCTTTGTACGAACCTGTCTGTGAACAGTGTCACTTAAATCTATGATCTAGCTTTGAGGCCAGGCCTATTGAAAGGTCTTAGGTTGGGTGACACCTGAAGCATACGAGGTAAGTAAATGACTAAGATGGGATTCGTCTCTTCTGTTAAAGGAAAGTTAGTGTCACGGGCTCAGTACGGTTTTTTGTGCTAAACCTCGGCCGGGGTACGTTGTAGGATGTACAACATGTATATAACAAAGATCGATGTATACTGACCGATGCTGGCTAGTAGGGTTGACGGTTTACCATACCCTAGGCCATGCAGGTATATAGTTATGACGAAGGGACTATAACTGTGGTATTCATCACTGACACAGTCAGAGTGATCCTGACGATATTTTGTCGATGGGTCAATCACGTAAGTATGATTCTGAAGCAAGAACGACACATGCTGCTCGTGGTTACTGTCGTCTAGGGGTTTTTTGAGCCCCAACCTGTAGTAGGGTCAGGCTGTAGGGTCTCACACCAAGTTCGGTTCACGTCATAGTAATAGGAAGAATTTAGAAGGAGTGCACTCGGGTGCACAAGAATATATAAAGTCTCTAAACAGTTAAGTCGATCTATATTAAATAAGATTTAATAAGGTCGCATAAAGTTTTCAGCTATTAAATGAGATTTAATAATATCGCAAAATGTTTGCGACTTTAGCGTTAGTAGAATGCTGAATGGGATTATTGAATATGATGCAAACAGGTTTAAAATACATATTAAATAGTTCATAATGATTTTTGAAACATATAAACGCATAGAAATGGATATATGGCTCTTTGGAATTGTCCCATTCGAACCAAGCTTTCCAACGAATCTGGAATCAGCCCAATCGGAGTTATATAACTCAAGTTATGGCTCAAAAGGCCAAAACTGGGCTTTTGCCCAGTTCTGGTCTGACCTGGCCCAGTTAGACTGGGCTGGCCCGCCCAACTGGGCAGGGGCAAGCCCAGCTCGGTAAACAGGCGGTGACAAGTAGACTTGCTCGACGATCCTCCCTCCGTTGATGGTGTCAGGGGTCTTCTCCCTTATATTGGCGTCTACCGCCACTCTTTTCAAGATCCGGATCTTATCACCGGTAAGCCCCGTGGGCTCTTTCCCTTTTCTCCTTGTCAGAGGAGCTTTTTGGAATCCGGGAGGGATCGTATGTGACGCATCCGCTTCCCCAGCAACATCTTCTTTCTTCAGCCCAACATGTTCTTCCAAGTCCCCCAAACTGTCGGGGGGTTCCTTGAAAGAATTTCCCAGGCCCCAGCTTCCACAGCTCTTTCTTCCTCGTTTTCCAGCATATTGCAACCAGCTTCATCCGGGGGGTGCTTCATAGATAAGCCCAAGTCGAACTCGACCTTTTCATCGCCAACATTAGGGGATAGCTTTCCTTTCTTCACGTCTATCAGCACGCCAGCAGTGGCCATGAAGGGCCGTCCAAGGATGATGGGCGTATGGGTGTCTTCGGGCATATCCATCACCCCGAAGTCTACCGGCACTTGTACTCCACTGACATTAACATGCAGGTCGGCTACAATTCCCACCGGGTATTTGACCGATCTACCGGCTAATTGAAGTGTCATACCCGTGGGCTTCAGGTCTCCCATCCTTATCCTCCTGTATAGTGACAGGGGCATTAGACTGACATTCGCTCCTAAGTCCACGAGCGCCCGATGGATTTTTACTTCCCCAATCGAACAAGGAATGGAGAAGCTTCCCGGGTCTTTTAGCTTGGGCGGATTTGCTCGCTGGATGAGAGCTCTACATTCCACCGTGAGAACGACCTTTTCCTTTCTCGAACCCCTTGTCACCAAGTCCTTTAAAAATTTTGCATAGGAGGGAATCGTTTCTATGGCTTCGAGGAACGTGATCTGCAAACTCAAATCCTTGACCATAGCGAAGAACTTGCCGTATTTTTCATCAATTTTAGCCTTGGCGAGTCGTTATGGAAAAGGCACAAAGGGCTTGAATACTCTAAGGTTTTCCTCCTCTGCCTTCTTCTCTTCTTTAGGGACCCCCCTCCGGAGTCGTATTCTTTGGTGACGGAGCTCCGTCGTCGCTCGATTTTTCAATTGGCCGCACAACGACCAACGGAGCTTCCGGTTTCTTAGCGGGCACTCTCGTAGGAATTTGTGTCCCGCTTCTCAGGACGATAGCGGACACATTTTCATGTTCATGCGTTAGTGCCAAAGTCTGATTTTCCCCCCTCGGGTTATCTTCCGGTTGTGGCGGCAATTGATTTTGCGACCTTTGAAGGTTCGCCACCTGCAACCCCAGCTGGGTTACTTGGTCAGTGAGAGCTCTCTACCCCCATTTCCAGCTTCAAAGTGATCTTCTCTTGGTTTGTGATATACTGGGTCAAGAGGGACTCAACCGGGGAGATAACACGATGTTGGCCATACAGCGGCTGCTGCTGCATGGGCTGCTGGTTCCTTGGTGGATACTGCTGGTACACCTGTGGAGGCTGCTGCTGCTGCTGATACTGTTACTGCTGATGTTGTCTAGGCGGTTGATATACTAACTGCTGCTGCTGCTGAGACGGCTGCTAATAGGGTGCCCGATAGCTAAGATTGGGATGGTTCCGGTTACTTGGAGAATAAACCGGATTGGAGTTAGTCCGCGGTGGATACGGCGCATTACCCGTACAGTTGAAGAAAAGTGTTGAGTATTGATTCCCCGGATTTGGTTTTGATGATGAACAAACATAAATATCGTGAACTAACTCCTTGTGAGCGCAGTTATGAAGATCGTCGCCAAATTACTTCGTACATCAAAAGCGACGTCTCAAGACTTCTCAAAGCACGTGATCGTGTGCCTGAAGCTTCGTTGAAGCTTAAGGAGTATTATTGAAGTCAAGAGATTCGGATTGAAGCTTTGAAGACGGTTCGTCAAGTTTTATTTATTGTCTTCTAGCTTCATCGTATAGAATGTTAAGCCTTGAGTAGGTCTTACATTATTAGAGCTAGGATTATCATAGAAGCCCATAGAATCTTTCCCGAAGCCTTTTGCTTCATTTCGCGGCTTCTAGTGCATGTTAGTTGGTTCAAGAAGAAGAACCAACCGACTAGATGGCAATCTAGTCGGTCGACAATCCTTCTTGAACCGACTAGATATCCTACTCCAATTCAGCTCATTCACTGTTGACCAATTAGTCGGTCCAAGAAGGTTCACCGACCGACTAGTTATCAAACTAGTCGGTTAGGAATCCTTCTTAGACCGACTAGTTATGTCTTTCACTTTTCAGCCTGAGCTACTGTTTATCGTTAGTCGGTCAAAGAACAATCATCGACCGACTAGTTGAGAAACTAATCGGTTGGAATTTGTTCTTAGACCGACTAGTTCTCCTTGTAGACAGCCTATTGTTTTCAACTCTTAGTCGGTCAAAGAACACTCACTGACCGACTAGTTATCAAACTAGTCGGTTGGCAAGTCTTCTTAGACCGACTAGTTCTATCGACCTGAACTTTATATTCTTGGCTGTCATCCTCTTAGTCGGTCCAAGAAGAATCACCGACCGACTAATTGAGAAACTAATCGGTCAATGATCCTTCTTAGACCGACTAAGCTGCTTCAGAATAGAGCCGTTGGAGCATTAAATGCCACGATTTTTGCTCTCTCTTTTCTTTATCCTATATATACTTGAAGGGCTTCTCGCTAAGCATTCAAGGCTGATATTATTGAGGTTTAGAGAAATCAAAGAGAATCTATTCAACTCCATATCTAAAGCTTTCTCTTCCCACAAGAATCTCTCCAAACTCCTTGAGCCATATTTCCTCAAGAGAGATTCTCTTCATTGTGAGCCTCTCAAGACAAGAGCTTGATTCATAGTCACCAATCTCTCCCTAGCCACCTATTGCTGGTTATCTTGGTGGAGCTAGGGTTTGGTGTCATCTTCTTCCTCAAAATCCTCCTTGCCTTAATATCGTAAGTTTACTCAAGGCATAGGATTTTGTTGGTAAGTATTTCATTGTTTCATTTACTTTGCTTTTGCAAGTTGTTCTCTCGGTTGTGAGAGAAGTGTGTGATCCCGGGTTATGGGAGTCACATTTCATTTGTGTATGATTTGGTCTTGTAGAGGTTTTTCTACAAGAATTTCATAGTGCAAAACTTGGGTTAGTGGTTTCTAACTCAAGTATCCGGAGGGGATCCGGGTGGTTCGGACGTAGGATCACCGGGAACAAGTCGGGGAGACTTGGGTGGATCCGAACCCGTTATATCATATTGTTTGCGTTGTTTTATTCTTGTTGTTTGTAGTTATTCCGCATTGTTGTTTGTGTTTTGCACAATAATTAGGAATAACACTCTTGATTATTTTAAAGTACTATTCACACCCCCCCCCCTCTAGTACTTGTACAGTAGTTACGCAGGGTATTACATTTGGTATCAGAGCCAAGTTCATAGCTATGACAAACAACGACTACAGCGTCTTCAAGAATCGTGAAGGAGCTTCTTCGATGATGGAAGGACACTCCTCAACTAGGCCTCCTTTCTTCAACGGTACCCATTATGGGTACTGGAAATGCCGGATGGAAACGTTCCTCCGGATCACTTCACTATGGAGAGCCACGATGACGGAGTATGTCAAGCCCACCGAACAAGATTTCACGAAGTGGACTACCGTGGAGGTCGTCGCAGATGTAAACAATGCCAAGGCAATGAACGCCTTGCAATGTGCGTTGGAGCCCGAAGACTTCAACAAGATATACACATGTAAGAGTGCATATCAAATTTGGAACCAACTCCTCATCTTGCACGAAGGAACGAGTACGGTAAAAGACTTTAAACTCGTTGTTGCTAACAAAGAGTTCGAATTATTTCACATGGAACAGGGTGAAAGTATGAAGGAGTACTATGCTCGCTTCGTGGATATATCCAACGAATTGGAAGCTCTTGGGAAGAACTATACACAAAGGGAGAAAGTCGCGAAGATTATTGACGGACTTCCTTCTTGTTGGAAAAAGTGTACATTCACCATCGAGGAAGGTAATGATATGAATAAGTATACTGTCGTACAACTAATGGGTACCTTGTTGTCTTATGAGGTACGCAAGGACAGTAAGATCAAGATGCAGGAAAAGATGAATTCGTACTTGGAGCAAGACGTGCCAAAGAAAAAGACGATTGCGTTCAAGGCCGCTCCATTTACATCTACCGATGATGAAGAATCGGAAGACGAGTTGGACATAGAAGCTTTGGCCGATTTGGCAAAGAAGTTCAACCGATTCTTCCGAAAAAGTAAGTTTAGGAATAAATCTAAATTTAGTTCGACTAATGCCTCTGCTCCTGTGTGTTATAAATGCAACAAGCCAGGACACATCAAGCCGGATTGTCCTCTCAACAAACACAATGAGAAGTGGAAGGCACCCAAATACGACAAGTCGAGAAAGTACAAGAAGGTGTACAAGAAAGGGCTTATCGGCTCATTCACCGACTCCGAAGAGGACTCCTCAAGTGGAGAGTCAGATGATGGACAAGTGGAGAAAGCACACATGTGCTTCATGGCTAGAGATGAACATGATCAAGAGACCTCCTCCGATGAAAGCGAGGATGAAAGCGAGGGTGAAGGCGATGAGGTAACTGTGGATGAACTTAGATTAGCTAACGAACAACTTTGGTCTAAGTTTTCTAAATTGGCTAATAGATATATTAAGACTAAAAATGAGCTAACTAGTCTCCAAACCTCACCTAAGCCTATCATCATGAACAACGACACCGTTGTTGAAGGTTTGAGAAATGAGATTGTAAATCTCAAATCTCAACTTGAGCATGTTCATATTGAGGATTCGGAATGAACACGAGATAGCGGATTGGATTTCTCGAAACTCAACTTTGAGTATTGAGAATGAGAATCTCAAGTCTCGTGTTTATGTACTCACATCGCAAGTGTCCACCTTGGATGCTTCTATGCATTCTCTCACCGAGAAGTATGAGTATACATTAGGCCGAATTAATAAATTCAATAAAGGTAAGGGCCATTTGGATAATATCCTAAATAACTTACTTCCGGCTAATCATCACATTGGCTTGGGGTGTAAGATGGGAGACTCATCCAAATCGGTCACGACCTTTGTTAGGCCATCTTCCGAAGCCTCAACTAGTGGGAGTAAACACTCCATGGGTAGTTCATCTACCAATGGTGCTTCCACTAGGTATACACCCCCGTATGGAAAGAAACCCACTTTGGGTGGACCTCCAAAGAAGGGTCATGCATTTATGTACACCTATACTATGCCACATAGGAACACACATCCTACTCCACATGTTCGCACGTATGATGATTTTTATGCTCCACGTCCACGAGCACGTGCACACCATGTGAGACACACTCATGCACGTGTTCCTCCACATGCATATGTTCATCCACATTACTATCATATGAACGATTATCATCATGCACCATTTCATCATGTGCCATATGCTTATCCACGTCATGCATATCCTAGGCCACTTCCTCGTAGGCCACGTGCATCACATAGAAATCAACAACATGTGCATGCTCCCAATAGGACTGGGGCACCCAAGAAATTCACTATTTGGGGCCCGAAGGACACAAGCATGCATGAAAAACAAGCATATATTAATTCGTATTTCATGAATGTTGTGCACAATGATGATTTTGTTGGGAAGTCTAAGTCCAATTGGACTTGGCTTCCAAAGGTCTAATCTCGTAGGACCCAATGACCTTGGGTACCATGGAATGATATGTTTATCTTCAGGTACTCAAGAATAAGAGAAGGAGCAACAAATCAATATTTAGCTCCAAGATTTATGTTTCTAGGTTCAATCCACCGTGGGATACCAACCCTACCAACTCCTTGATTTGCAAAGTCTTTCATTCAAATGGAGTTGATGGTGCTTAAGTGATGCACTAAAGTAGGGGGAGCTTAATGTTGTAAGTATATTCTTACATATGGTATCCATGTGTGTTGAATGCATGTAGATGTCTCTTTATGTTTTAGACTATCTCATGCATATCTTGATGCTAGTTTTGAGCTTATGACTATGTATTTATCTTTCTCATGCTCATGGCATTCCATGCTTATTATTGACTCATTTAGTGAGTATCTCTTTTGGAATGCATGCTAGTAGTAGATTTGTGTATGCCATAAATTTTACGAAGTTTCTATCTCTATTTTTGGCATAACACTGTTGCATGTTATTGATTGCATATTGTTTTTAATCACCTTGTCACCTCACATCGCACACTTCACTTAGATTTGGAATGCTTATTCTTTGTGATCCTTTTCGATCGATGTTGTGACATTGGGTGTTGTATGATGTGTACATCATGTTGCCATTCGTTTCTTGTGCACATTGTATTTATGTCTCTGATATTGACTTCGTCGCTCGTCGACCATTTTGATTTAATAGAATTCTTTCTATGAAAACATAGAATTGTTTTCCATGCACTAAATTCATCAAGAATGTTGATATTGGAGAGTATGTTCCATAACTCAATATGTGCAATTGATTTGAGTTTTGATGATTTCATTTTTCGATTTTCGACTATGGTCTCGTTGGCACGCTTTGATTTTCTTCGTGATTTTACCTTGGTGTCATTTGAACCATGGTCGTATTCTACGACTCCCGTGCTTTTATTTTTAGCCATTGGTGTTGTCGTTGATCTCCTCCCGCTCTTTTTGCTAATGCCAAAGGGGGAGAGAATTAATAATGATGTGCAAAATGATAATTTAAAGCAATTTACCGTAAATCTAATTTGATATGTTAGATTCAGGGGGAGTTAAGATATAAATATGGATTTAGATCCTAAATTGCAATAATTGGATTCATATTTTATACTTTTCTCGTCTGCTTGATGCGTATGATTATTATTTAATACGGAACTAACGTGTCATCAATGCAGGGGGGAGTAAGTAAATTTCCTTTGAATCATTATTATTGATTATTATTTATGTTGGTTTGTCATCACCAAAAAGGGGGAGAATGTTGAGTATTGATTCCCCGGATTTGGTTTTGATGATGAACAAACATAAATATCGTGAACTAACTCCTTGTGAGCGTAGTTATGAAGATCGTCGCCAAATTACTTCGTACATCAAAAGCGACGTCTCAAGACTTCTCAAAGCACGTGATCGTGTGCCTGAAGCTTCGTTGAAGCTCAAGGAGTATTATTGAAGTCAAGAGATTCGGATTGAAGCTTTGAAGACGGTTCGTCAAGTTTTATTTATTGTCTTCTAGCTTCATCGTATAGAATGTTAAGCCTTGAGTAGGTCTTATATTATTAGATCTAGGATTATCATAGAAGCCCATAGAATCTTTCCCGAAGTCTTTCGCTTCATTTCACAGCTTCTAGTGCATGTTAGTTCGTTCAAGAAGAAGAACCAACCGACTAGATGGCAATCTAGTCGGTCGGCAATCCTTCTTGAACCGACTAGATATCCTACTCCAATTCAGCTCATTCACTGTTGACCAATTAGTCGGTCCAAGAAGGTTCACCGACCGACTAGTTATCAAACTAGTCGTTTAGGAATCCTGCTTAGACCGACTAGTTATGTCTTTCACTTTTCAGCCTGAGCTACTAATTATCGTTAGTCTGTCAAAGGAAAATCATCGACCGACTAGTTGAGAAACTAATCGGTTGGAATTTGTTCTTAGACCGACTAGTTCTCCTTGTAGACAGCCTATTGTTTTCAACTCTTAGTCGGTCAAAGAACACTCACCGATCGACTAGTTGTCAAACTAGTCTGTAACGGCCAGTATTTTTAGGCGAGTTTCGATTGTGCGTGCCAGTATTTTACTTCTGTTATCCAGTTAACTTTTCATCTGTACGTGTCGACGCGAGCGCGTCACTGTTTCCGTTTTACCGTATTGTCAATATTTACCATCAAGCCTTAATTTAACTTAATTATCTTGCTAATTACATTTCACAAATTACAAAATATTAATTTCTTTAATTAATTTCACTAATTACGTTTCCATTTTTAATGATGACTAATTAATTACGTTAATTACGTTTTTACCTTAACCCTTAACTACACGACAACACACACGTTTTAATCAGCCACTTCTGAAATCAAAGTTGGTTTCTCTTTGTTCCTTGTTTTCGTTTGAGAAAAAAATAACACGTCTCTACAAAAGTCTAAAGTTGCATTAACTTCCATCTTAATCTAATTAAGATGAGTTGACGAATGAAAGCGTTCTGTCTCCCTGCTCACTTCTTAAGCCGACGCCGACGGTCTCTCCCTGATGAACGAACCCTGCAAAATCATTCCACAAAACAGAAACAAATTCATCCCAAATCATTTTTCCCAAACAGCAAGAGAGGAGATCTGAAAATCGATTTCAGATTCAAACCCCAAAATCAAACATTTCAGATTCTTTCCCAAAACCAGAATCAAACCGAAACCCATATCAATTCCCAAACAATTTCAGAACCCATTTTGCCATCTAACAAACCAATTCATCAAATCTCCCAACCAAAGATTCTGAAATTAAAAACAAAAAGAGAGGAAAACACCCAAATCTGAAACAGACTTCAGATCTATACAATTTCAGATACAAAATCAAACCCTCACCTTCAGATCTTCATCTCCTCCTTCCCTCAGCCCTAACCTCCTCCCCTTTGGCCGCACCCCCTCACCCGGAGCCACCCTCGCCTGAAGTCGCGCGCGCCGCCCGGAAAGCCGCCGTACGCCGGAGCCGCGCCCCTGAGTCCGCCGTTCAGCCGCCGCCGCGCCGCCTGGAAAGCCCCGTCCGCCGGTCACCTCTCCCCCTCCTCCCTCGCGTACAGTAAGCCCCTCTCCCCTTTTGATTTTTTTTGCAAGAAGCACATGAAGTTTTGGTTGCCTGCAAGTTCAAAATCAAAGATTAAAAAAAAGGAAAAGAAAAAAAAACGTGAAGAACAGACATGAGATGAGGAAGAGAAAGAGACATGAGAGTAATGAAAGGAAATAAAGAGTCAACCTTGTTAATAAAGAAGGGAGACAGTAAATTAATAAGGGGAGGGGGGATTGAATGAATATCAGATGGGTAAGAGTGACAGAGGGCATGATAAAGGGGTGTTGGTTTATTAATATAAGAAGAGTGGTGCCTTGTTTTAATACGAATGCAGAGGGGGACAGTATTGCAAGGGGTTATATTAAAAGAATAAAGGGAAAAGACATTTTGTGACAGAAGTTGAACGAATGCTGAGTTAAGATGACAGTAATAGGATAAAATATTAAGTAGGTTTCATAATATAAATTGTGGTAGGTTGAATTAGGTAAAGTTCCTATGTAACCGTACCATTATGATGCCATTGTAATTAGTTTAATAATGTTAATTAGAAGGTAATTAGTGGGTTAATTGTTGGTGTAAATCCAAATGATAATCGTTAAGTATTAGTTAATTCAGCATGTTATTAATTGTAAGGTGAGGTTAGGGTAATAATGATTTGAATAAATTAATGTGTGCCCTAATTGTATAACCCAATATAAACACCACCCTAACCAGAGAACCCAATAAAAATTAGACGAGCCAATTTAGGGATTAACTCGATGTTTTGAATTATCTCGCAATAAATCTGATTCGGTGATTTGTTTAACCAAAACAGAGAACCGGAATTACCAACACGTAGTACTCGTCGAGGCGAACCCACGACAATCGATATCACCAGAAACAGGCAAGTGATACTTGCCAGTAAATGTTTAGGCCACGTTTTAGGCCAATTTGTAAGATTGTGTAAAAGAGACTAGGCGGTGAAATGATAGTCGCCTAGATGCCCTATTTGATCTAGTTTGACAACGAAACTAGATCCTACACTTTACCTGCTTTCATTCATGCTGTCATGCCATGTTTAATTTCAATTAACGGTACGCAATTTATCTGCTCATTGCCATGTCATTGCATGCATTTAATGTTCATCGTGATTGAGTAGCACACGCTACAAATGTTATTGCTATTGAGGCTAGGTGCACCCCTACGCCAAATGAAAAACACTTCCTGGCTCGTGATCCAGAAGATGGGCGCCAGTCCATATACACGTGGAGGGGTAGGGTTAAGCGACCACTCAGCGTAGAAGTGTGCCCGTACAGCCACTTCAGCTGTAAGGCGTAAACTCTGTGCACAATGTGAAAAGTTAATGTTTCGTGAAAATCGTGAAATAGTGTTTTTGTAGTTCCTGCTACGCCGTGCATGCATCATGTCATTTAAACTATTGCACTCTTTAAATGTCATTTCATATCGTTTAGAACTGCTAGTCGTTTTCTATATTTGTATCCTTGCACAAAAGTTCTCCGCTTTCCTTGGGAGACTTTTGTTGACATGTGCCCTTTTCTCTTTGGGTGTCACATGTCAGACTTTGAGACAGAGCAGGTAGCAGAGGACGAGCAGTTCGTGGACGCTGAGTTTGAGGTCCCTACTGAGACCGAGTTCGAGGACACCGGTGACCAGTCCTAGTCTCACCTAGAGACTTCTTTAGTTGTTGCTACTTTTATAGTTGCTGTTAGATTTCGGTGTGTAGCACCTATATATCTCGATGTTTATGTTTCGGCCATGCTTTAGGCCTTGTTCAGACTTGTACTATTATGACTATTCTGTGATGATGTAATAATTATTGGATGTTGTTGGTGGATGTTCTTTAATCTGCTTTATTATTATTGTTGTTTCGTCGCGATGCAAGGACCTGCTACTTTTCAAAAAAAAATTTTACAGACGCTTATCAGACTGCAGCTTCACAGCTCCACGTCTGAGCGGACCTCCTCACGTCTCGCCTTCCATATTAGGGAAGCGGGGCGTGACATCGGTTGGCAAGTCTTCTTAGACCGACTAGTTCTATCGACCTGAACTTTATATTCTTGGATGTCATCCTCTTAGTCAGTCCAAGAAGAATCACCGACCGACTAGTTGAGAAACTAATCGGTCAGTGATCCTTCTTAGACCGATTAAGCTGCTTCAGAATAGAGCCGTTGGAGCATTAAATGCCACGATTTTTGCACTCTCCTTCCTCTATCCCATATATACTTGAAGGGCTTCTTTCTAAGCATTCACGGCTGATATTATTGAGGTTTAGAGAAATCAAAGAGAAGCTATTCAACTCCATTTCTAAAGCTTTCTCTTCTCACAAGAATCTCTCTAAACTCCTTGAGCCATATTTCCTCAAGAACGATTCTCTTCATTGTGAGCCTCTCAAGCCAAGAGCTTGATTCATAGTCACCAATCTCTCCCTAGCCACCTATTGCTGGTTATCTTGGTGGAGCTAGGGTTTGGTGTTATCTTCTTCCTCAAAATCCTCCTTGCCCTAATATCGTAAGTTTACTCAAGGCATAGGATTTTGTTGGTAAGTATTTCATTGTTTCATTTACTTTGCTTTTGCAAGTTGTTCTCTCGGTTGTGAGAGAAGCGTGTGATCCCGGGTTGTGGGAGTCACATTTCATTTGTGTATGATTTGGTCTTGTAGAGGTTTTTCTACAAGAATTTCATAGTGCAAAACTTGGGTTAGTGGTTTCTAACTCAAGTATCCGGAGGGGATCCGGGTGGTTCGGACGTAGGATCACCGGGAACAAGTCGGGGAGACTTGGGTGGATCCGAACCCCTTATATCGTATTGTTTACATTGTTTTATTCTTGTTGTTTGTAGTTATTCCGCATTGTTGTTTGTGTTTTGCACAATAATTAGGAATACCACTCTTGATTATTTTAAAGTACTATTCACCCCCCTCTAGTACTTGTGCAGTAGCTACGCAGGGCATTACAAAAAGTGTGCTAGCTTGATCCACCGGTGGTGAAATGTCACCACCCTCAAAGTCTCCCAGGACTTCCGCTTTCACCACTGATACTTGTTGGGTGCCGGCACCACCAGCTCCTACTATGAGCGCTGAGATCTGGGTCGATAGCAAATCAAATTTGCTAGACAACTTGTCGACGTCCTCAACTCTATGAATGCCTCCAGATCTAGGTGTTGCACGCTCGTCACACCACCGCTCATTGTTTGATGCCATGTTTTCCAAGATATTGACGGCATCTTCTTCACTTCTAGACATGAAGGACCCCCCAGCCGCGGCGTCTATCGAAGATTTTAAGTCATCCCTCAGCCCGTTATAGAACAGATTAATAATCTGCCACTTTGGAAGCTCGTGATGAGGGCATCTTCGCTGCATCTCTTTGTATCTCGTCCAAGCTTCATGCAGGGACTCGTGGCTGGCCTGGGTGAAGGAGGAGATCTCACTCCTCAGCTTCATCGTTTTCCCGGGAGGGAAGAACTTAGTCAAGAACGCATTCGAGAGCTTCTCCATATGTTCAAGGTGTTCGGGTCCTTTCCCCTAAGCCATTGCTTGGCCTTATCCCGCAGAGAGAAGAGGAATAGCTTCAGACGAATTGCTTCAGTGGTGACACCATTAATCCTGAATGTGTCACACTTCTCAAGGAAGGAGTCCAGATGTTCAATAGGGCTCTCCATGGGTGCCCCAGAGAAATGATCCTACTGGATCCACGTCACTAGTGACAGCTTAAGCTCGAAGCCCTGGGCTAAAATAGCCGGATGTCGAATGGAGGAGGTGGACCCGATGGATGGCATCGAGTACTCCAGCAGGGACTTATCTGGTGGGGTATTCTCCTCCATGACTTCAGACTCTTCTCTTCTTACCTTCTCTACGGCTAGACGCCTAATGGTAGCGTTTATCTCCGGATCAACCGGAATCAAGTCGTCAAGACTCCTTGTGTTCCTGCGCATGGAAAGCAACAAACACCCGTGAAGCAAGTGTGGGATAGAAACAGATAAAAATAGAAAATAAAAATTAGAGAAATGAAAAATGAAAAAGAAGAATGCAAAAACTATCGCGAGGTAGGGATATGAACTAGACTCAAGCGTTCGAAGGTCCTAAAATTAACAAGCATGTTTTCTCCCCGGCAACGACGCCATAAAGCTTGACGTCCCCCCAGTTTGTGATCATGCAAGTGTGCTACAGGATTGGGGGATACCAGATTTAAAATATTTATACCGCAAGCGCACAGTGTTGTAGTGTGGCTTGGGGGTCGAACACAGGGAGGCGTGGTTGTGCTTGTTTCTAAAAGGAACCAATTCACCCTAGGGGTGAGCTAGCCCGAATCGACAGATGGTTTGTCACGGAATGTAAATGCGGGGGACAAACAATATAAAGGAAAACCTAGAACTTTGGTTTCCACCCTATCATGTGTTCTCGCTATTACGCCCTACGGATAGGAACACGATCAGAAATAGGGTTTAGTGGTGAGACGTTGCCTCTAAGAGTGATACAAGCGTCCCACGGGCCCGATATTCCGATCGGTGCCCAGGATGATACGACAGACTACCCAGGTTCGGTCAGTGGACATTCCCATGTCCATTAACACTGACCGACTCCGGGAGCAGTAAGCTCGCAACGATAACTTGATCGCTCCGGGTATACACCCAAAGAACGGTTGTAGTTTTACCGCAAGTGCACGGTGTAGCAGCGAGCGGGTATCGAACACAGGGAGGACGAATGACTGTGCTTGTTCCTGATCAACCTGGCTATTTGAGAATAGAGATAATTGCCTTGGGCGATCCTGTCACAATCGTCAGACAAATGTGTGAAATATCAAATCAAATAAAGAACGTCTAGGGAATGGGGAATTCCCGCTACTCACCGTATTTCATAAATGCGGTTCGTCGGTATAAAAATTGCTAGAATGAGAATTCGGATGAACTAGTTGCAACTGAATGTAGAACCAAGCTCACGCTCTCGCGCTGTTGCCGGTCTATAGCTATCCTAGGGTTGGGTCCAATCTCTTGCAAACCCTAGCCTAGGGAAGCTAGCATTAGGATCAACATCATCGTCCAATTGCGCACCGAGCCCAATCTCTTGCAAACTCGGTCCACAATCTAAATTAGGATAGTTCCTGCCCGTCCAATCTCTTGCAAACGGGTATTGGCATGGAATTGCAATCGGAAATCCTGGTATCGGTCCAATCTCTTGCAAACCGATACTTCGAAAATCCGACTCCAACCCAATTCGGATTTCTAGGGCTTCCTATCAAATTGGGATCCAATCTCTTGCAAATCCCAATTGATATGAATTCCTAGCTATCCGTAGTAAATCGATCCCAATCTAATCCCTAATAGCAATTCTAGCTCAATTTCTACCAATTCATCACAAATAGGAAATAGGGCTTGTAGGGTTCATCCCCACGCCCCAAGACGTGGAGACTACTCACAAATCATAGCAATAGCACAAAAATAATCAATGAAATAAGCAATAGAATTCATCACAAATATTGGGATAAACAATAAAAATAGGATTTTTAGGGAAGAGAGATGCAAACCAATGTAGTTCTTCAATTTAATCCAACAAAAATCCAAGTTTTTCCTCTTCTCCAATCACAATAATAAAACTAAAAAGAAATCTAAAAAGCTGCAAAAAATCTAAGAGATGGCTCTCAAAACTAGGGTAAAAACAGGGCTTAAATAGCCCCAAAAATCGTCCAAAAATCGTGACCAAAATACCCCTGCACAGCCTGTTTTCCGCAGTTTTCGCTACAGGCAGCGCATCGCACTCGGCCGAGTGACAAAAGTCGCTCGGCCAAGTGAAAACCATGCAATTTTCCAGTAAGTCGGGTCTTTCAGGGGTCTTCAATTCGGAGGCGGCTCGGCCGAGTGAGTTGTCGTCACTCGGCCGATGACTTCACTGCACTCGGGCGGACGGGATTCTCCACTCGGCCGAGTGGGTCTTCTGAAGTTCAGGCAGCCGAAAAACAGAAACTTCAATGTTTTGGAAGGGCTTCGTCTGGGCACCACTCGTGATAACGGGTACTAATTTATAGCTCCAAAAGCAACGAAAAGAAAGAAGAAAGAAAGAAGGTGAGATGGGATCTTTTATTGAGGATTTTTTTTATAGAATAAGAGATTTGGAGCTAGAAATTAGTAGCGGGGGAAAATGCCATAAAATAGAATCACTAAGGGGAGATTCACCAATGATTTTAAAAGTAGAGAAATGATGTTCAAGATTTGTGGAGAAAGAAATAAATATAACTCTCGGTTCACTCTATAAGACATGCACGACAACTTCAGCAGGGTAATCTAATCTACTCAGTTTCGATCACAAAAAAGCTAACTAATCCAGATATATCAGAGCTAACATCATTCAATCATCCAGAAGTGAAGTGTACAATTCATGCATATAGAAGTGATATAGGAAAAGAAAGTCAGTACTCCAGATATAAGCATTCAATGCGTGAATCTTGGTGTGTTTTCTGTGATAGCATACATATGAATATTCAGGCTCAGCTAATAACAAAATTTCATCCATTTTCATGCGGAAAAAGGTGTGGGTTACTATTCTAAATGCAAAGCAAGTCATAGCATCTGATATCTGAAATAAAACCTAAGACAGGACAAATATAGCATGCATATAGAATAAGCTAAATCCAACGTCATCATAATCACAGAAAATTCATCTCTAGCATGAGATGAAAAAGGAAATAAAGATAAAGGGAAAATAGAAACTATGCAATGCGGCACACAGGAAAATAAGAAAAACGTGATGCATGGCAAAATAAAAGAAAAATGATGAAAAATAAGTGCAAAAGCGAAAAAATGGTGTGAAAAACTAAAAATAAAGGTGGCAAATCGAAAAAGAACGTGAGAACTCACTCCCCCAAGCTAAATGGCACAGTGTCCTCAATGTGCAAAGTGTGGCACACCGAGAGACAAGCGATGGGAGGGGCAAGTGAGGATGCATGCATGGAAAAAATGAAAAGAAAAAAGTAAAAAAAAAGAAATGAAAATATGATGCGGACATGATGCATGCACAGATAGGAGCGATACGTAGATATAAGTGTCACCAAAAACTCTCCCTCTCTCCCAGAATAGATATAAAAAGATATGATCAAAAAGAGAATACCATAATAATAAGTGAGGGGAGGGGGTGGACAAAAAGTGCAACAGGACCCAGCAGAAACGGGCAGCACAACGGCAGGAATGGATCAAGGCATCAAGGGTGCCTAAGAAGGTGGTGCTGCGCCGTCTCCGTCCTGAGGCGGAGGAGGTGGTGGTGGTGGTGTAGGCTGCTGAGCTGGGGTGGGCGTGGAAGTGGAAGCAGGTCTAGTGTGTGTGGAAGTGTGTGTGGGAACCTGCTGGGTGGGTTGGGGTACGCGTGGGAGACGCTCCAAGACCTGTGTAAGGCAGTAGTGGATCTGGGGGATCAGCTCGAAGCGTCCAGCCATCGCAGAGACGGTAGAGGACAGGGTCCTAAGGTCACCTCTAAGACCACTCACCGCCAACTCAAGAGCACGTATGCTCTGCAGTACAGTGTCGGGCGGGGGTGGTGCAGAGGGACGCACCGGTCTAGGCTGTGCAGGGCGAGGCTGGCGTACGCGAGTGGAGTATGTAACGGGCTCAGCAGGGAAGGGGACAAAAGGTGTCGCGCCTGCAAATGTGGGCCTGGCCTCAGTGTGAGGCCGGGGCACCGGCTGGAGGGAAATGGAGGCAGCGGCAGCGAAAGAAGTGTGCAAAGGTGGCAACGAGGCGGCCAGAGAGGTCAGTGGCACAGAAGTGTGGACAGTCGCACGACACTCTCGGAAAATACAGCGGGGGTGGAGACAGAGGTAACTACCGCTGGGGCGGAACTGTGTGGACCAAAAGGCGCAACCCCAGCGGAGATCATGCTAGCCATGGTCTCCACGACCGCGGCAAATGAGGGCTCTCCACTCTCGACAAAGGTCGGCGGGCGCTCGGGGAGTGAGGAGCAAAGAGGCTCCACGGACAGAGGGCCAGAGGTGGCAGTGGAAGTGGTGGTGACAGCCTCGGGAGTGGTGACAGTGGTGGAAGTGGGCTCAGCAAAAGTACTCTCGACACCGACAGCGGTGTCAGGAGCGGCGGAAGCATCAGGTATGGGCTGAGGGGCCACTGGGTCAACAGGGTCGGCGGCAGGCTCGGCAGGGTATGCAGCAGGGTCTGCGGGGGCAGCCTGGGCAGCGTGGGCAGCGTGGGCCTGCTCGGCCTCCTCGGCCTCAAGCACGTAGGCGGCGGGGATGAGAACATCCATCGCCGGGAGCCAGTCGACGTGGGCTGGTGCAATCTGAGTCCGAGCAGGGCTCGGGAGAATCATGTAGTCGGCACCGTAAGGGCCGTGCAACCAGACCCAGTGACGCTCACCATGCGGACGAAGCATCTTCATCCGGGCCATAACGTCTATCGACAGAGAAGTGGGGCCCGGGACGCGTCGCAAGTCGCCAGGTAGGTCCTCGCCGGTCATCATGGTAAGCAGGGTGATCAGACCACCGTAGCAGATCGGTGAGCGAGCGCCCACCGATACAATGATGCGGTCTAAAAACCAAGCCGCAATGTCGATCACGACGGCGGGGACAAGCTCGTGTCCATCCCTAGACAGAGCTCTGGGACGTGTCATCGCATAGAGCATGTAGAGCTCTGGCGTAGACATCGTGGCCGGCTCATATCTGGCCAAAAAGGTGGTCGCCATGAGGCGCTGGGCAATGTGTAGGCAGGGGTGGACAATGGCCGAGGCCTTGGCCCTACTAGGGTCAAAGGCGGCGTGGTGGCCTGTAATCCGGGCCCAGAAGGCACCGGCGTCGAAGGAAGGTGGGGGGATATGGGTGGGGCCGTAACCGCGATCGGCTCCGGGGACGGCGGGCCATGAGAAGAATGCTCTCATCATATCGAGAGTGACCTGGCACTCTCGATCCATGAACCGGAATGAGCATCCCTCATCGGTCCGGGCGATCGAACTCAAAACCTCAAGTGTCGGGCGGGTAAAAGTATCCGCCGACACCTGCAGAAAATCTCGCCAGCCCACGTTGTCGTACAACGTGAGCATCCCCTCTAGTACCCCCAGGCGTCCTAGGTCAGCGAGGTGTGCAAACCTGGAGGGTACGATCGAGCGCTGGGAGATACGCTCGAAGACGGCGCGGTGTGCGTCGTCTCGGAACGTAATCCCGAGCGGCCCGACCAGTGGAGCCGGTGGTGGTGGCAGTGGGTCGGCGGGGAGAGGCTGTGCGGGCTGTGGGTGCACTGCAGGCTGTGCGGGGTGTGCGGGGCCTGCAGGCTGTACTGGGTGTGCGGGGTGTGTGGGGGACGGTGGAGGAGAGTCCTCCAACTCGTGGGAGGGGCCGGCATCATCCGACCGCTTCCGCTTGGCGGAAGCTCTCTTCTACCGCGGCCGTGTCCGGGGCGGCATATCGGCCCCGAGCGCGCGCCGAAAAACGTGAAAAGTGTGGCGTGTGCAAAAAAGAATGGAAAGAGTATACCCAAACACGCCGCGAGTGCTAAGCAGTGGAAGCGTGCGAAGTCCGCGCCTCCACGAAGTCCAAAACAGCCCGTAGAAGCTCCCCTGAGCTCCCCTAAGCTCCAAAAAGCAACCTGCGCATGAAAAAGCGATATCAGCGAGTAATAATCAAAATGTATGGAGCAATAGGGGTATAATGGATAGATATAGAAATTGATTTGGGTTAGGGGGGCGTTTAGCACATGGATCCTCAAGAAATACACGAAAAGAGGAGAAAACGGCGAAAACAGGGGTACCGGAGGTGATCGGACGGTCGGCCGCCGGCGGCGACTCGGGCGAGGCGTCGGCAGGTGCTCGGCCGGCGGTGGCGGGCCGAGCGGCGGCGGGGCGGCGCTGGTCGGGCGAGTGAGGGCGAGAGCGAGGGGGGTTCGAGCGAGGGGAGCTGGAGCGTCGGGGGGTTTGGGGTTTTTGTGTTTCGAAATCCGCGCCCCCCCCCCTCGGCCCTTTATATAAAAAAGTTACGACTCGGCCGAGTGACGTGGTCACTCGGCCGAGCGAGGCCAATGAAAATTTCCTCCCCGCTATCGCTTCGGCCGAGTGGCTTTGCCAGCCTCGGCTGAGTGGAGTAAGTCCATTCGACCGAGTGACTCAAGCTACTCGGCAAGACTCGCCCTAGGAGGGTATCCGTTTCACTCGGCCGAGTGAATATATATACTCGGCCGAGTAGCAGTTATATCGAAATCAAGAAAATAAACAGAGAGTTGGGTACAGCAGACTTCCCTCGTTCGTGAGCGGCTCGGCCGGACGAACTTGTGTACTCGGCCGAGTGACTAGTATACTCGGCCGAGTGAGCCTTGTGTTCTGCTGTTTGTCTTCGTTTTGGCTCTAAACTCCGTCTTTCTTCCTCCAATCGATTTCATCTTCCTCCTAAGCGTCGAGCGCCTTCTTGGGGCGCTCCTCGTCGTCTCGTTCATCCTCCTCAAGATGGATCTACCTATCTCCTCTCCTGTCAAGAAAAATAGGACCCGTTATCACAAAATTTTTGGGCGAACGACTCAAAACACTAAAAATTTCTAAAACGAAAATAAAGGAAAAGTAAAAATAAAGCAAAAACCGTCAGGTTGCCTCCCGACAAGCGCTCGTTTAAGGTCGTGAGCTCGACCCCCTATAATTTTCAATCAATGCGGGATGTTTGGTGCATATGAGATGTGTAATGCCCTACCAGCTACTGCACAAGTACTAGAGGGGGGGTGAATAGTACTTTAAAATAATAAGGCGTATTATTCCAAATTAAATTGCACACAACTACCAAGTCAATTTGCGGAAGCTTAAATTGAATGACAACAATGAAATTAACAATGCTAACAAATGAAGTTAATGGGTTCGGATCCACCCAAGTCTCCCCGACTTGTTCCCGGTGATCCTACGTCCCAACCACCCGGATCCCCTCCAGATACTTGAGTTAGAAACCCTAACTCAAGATTTCCACTATGAATATCTTGTGAAAAACCTTCACAAGATCAAATCATACATGCAATGGCAAAGTGAATCCCACAACCCGGGATCACAAACTTCTCTCACAACCGAGAGAGCCAATAAGCAATATAAAAGAGTTTAATATGAAATAAATACTCTTACCACAAAATCCTATACCTTGAGTTTTTCTTACCCAAAAGGTGGAATGAAGGATTTGAGGAAGATGAAGTTACCAAACCCTAGCACCAAGGAAATGAGCAGCAATGGGTGCCTAGGGAAGATTTGGAAACTTGAATCAAGCAATAGCTTGAAGAGCTCACCAAGAACAAGCTTCTCTCTAGATCTAGAAATGAGAGAGAATGGGTTTCTTGTGAGGAAGAGAGCTTTAGATTTGAGGGAGAATAGCTATCTCTTTAGAACTCAATGAATCTCTTAATGACAGCTCTGTTGAAGATAGAAATGACCTAGGTTCGTATTTATAGGGTCCCATAAAAACAAGTTAGGTCAATCTCCAACGGAAAGAAATCTGTGAGATCTAGTCGGTCAAAGAACACTCACTGACCGACTAGTTCATCAACTAGTCGGTCAGTCACAAAGCATGGACCGACTAAGAGCAGATCTGAGAAGAGATAGAATTTCAGACCTAGAAAACTAGTCGGTCCAAGAACACTGTCTGACCGACTAGTTTCACAACTAGTCGGTCATCCAATGAACGTAGACCGACTAAGAGGCAAAACAACATAGTCTGAAGGCAAGTTGACTTAGTCGGTCCAAGAACAAAAGTTGACCGACTAGATTGTCAACTAGTCGGTCATCAAACGTTCTTAGACCGACTAACGGTAAACAGTGGCTTAGGAGAATTTTAGAGTGAACAGTCAGTCTCAACTAGTCGGTCAAAGAAGCATCACTGACCGACTAGTTCACAAACTAGTCGGTCGGTGAGTCAACATAGACCGACTAACTGTAAACAGTAAAGAGCTAAGAATTAACTGACAGAAACTAGTCGGTCCAAGAACAGTGGCCGACCGACTAGATCACCATCTAGTCGGTCAGTACATGTTCTTGTACCAACTAACATGCACAACAAAGTCCGAATCGAAGCGCGACGCTTCGAGGAAGTTAGAGTGAAC
>JAULAV010000014.1:0-80939 GCA_030789695.1 Scilla litardierei
AAATTTTGGCTGTAGAAATATTTTTTGGGGACAAAAATTTCGCAGAAAAAATCTTAAATGCACCGTGCCCGCGGGCACGGGTTATAACTAGTCTATTATACATTTGACAACGATTTTTGAATTCTAGGGCTGACTAGGACAAGATAAAGAGTGTCTGAGATTTGATCTTGGTAAATCAATAGTTGAGATTGGATTTTGTGAAAATTTTTGGGAGAAAATGCCTTGTGAATATAAACTTTGAAATTAGAAGTGCCTTGGAAAAGAGTGTGGAAATTAAATTTGGGGCGAAAAGTGCATTGGGAAATATTGTGGAGATTAAATTTGGAAGAAAAAGTGCATTGGAAACCTAAACTTTGAAATTAAACGTGCCTTGGGAAAGATTGTGGAGAATCATGATCCATTAAATTAAACAAAATAAAAAATTTAGCGTAAAACAATTTAGCGGAATGACAAATTAGCGTAAAAATACATTGATGTTTGTTGTCTTCGGCGCCCGCTAAATTTTTTTTCAAAGATTTGTTGTTCTGCGCCGAAAGCGCGGGCGCCAAATTTGTTGTTCAACGCCGAATTTGTTGTTCGACGCCGAATTTGTTGTTCCATTGTTCTGGGCCAAAGGCGCGGGCGCCGAATTTGTTGTTACAAAGATTTGTTGTTCTGCGCAAAAGGCGCGGGCGCTAAATTTGTTGTTCGACGTCGAATTTGTTGTCCCGTTGTTCTGCGCCGAAGTCGCCCGCGTCGAAGTCGCCCGCGCAATTTTTTTACAAAGATTTGTTGTAATGCGCCGAGGACCGGGCGTCAAATTTGTTGTTCGACGCCGAATTTGTAGTTCCACGCCGAAGACGCCCGTGCCGAAGGTGCCCGTGCCACTAAATATTTTTACACTAATTTATTGTTTTGTGTTATGAAGGGAAATTTAGGGAGAATAGGTGTAGAGGGGTAAGAGCCCCCTACCCTCATATATATATAGCTTTCAATAGTGGGCTTGGATACCCAATGGGCCTCATGGGCATATTCATAACACTTCCCCTTATCCAACCAACATTGAACAAGAGGTGGATTCTTCAGGATCCGAGTTATAGTAACTGCCTTATTAAAGAAAGAACAGTTAACCCATAACTTCCCCTGATTTAGGGATGTGTTTAGGGGGTGGATACTTCAGGATCCGGAATCAACGAGGTTGCCTCGTCAAAACCTTGACTACGGAAAACCCAGTGGGAAAAAACCTGTAGCCAATGGAAAAGAGTACAACTCTGCCGTTGACTCCCCCTCATCTGACCAAGCTTCAGGCTTGCAGATTTCCTATGAATCTATACATCAGTCTCCTATGTATCTATGAGTTCATAGTTCTCTCATCCTGACCCAGTGTACATTTACTCACTCTTCTCATCCCAATCCCATATACAAGTTTCTCAAAGATACTAGTAGGCAGGGATTTGGTAAGCAAATCCGCCAAGTTATTACATGATTGGATCTTCTATACCTCAATCTGCTTTTGCTTCTGAAGGTCGTGCGTCCAGAAAAACTTGGGGGAGATATGCTTCGTCTTGTCGCCTTTGATGTAGCCGTCCTGAAGCTGGGCTATACATGCTGCATTGTCTTCATGGAGTGGAGTAGGCGCAAGAACGCCGGTCATCAGGCCGGTGGAGGTGAGGATGTGCTGGATCACAGAGCGTAGCCAGAAACATTCCTTGCTTGCTTCGAAGATTGCTATGATTTCTGAGTGAGTGGATGAGACGGTCGTCATGGTCTGCTTTACAGATCTCCAAGATATGGATGTGCCGCCGTATGTGAACATGTATCCGGTCTGAGACTTCTCTGTATGAGGATCGGATCTGTAACCTGCATCAGCATAACCAACTAAACCAGTTGATGCCCCTTTCCTGTAGAATAGACATAAGTCTATGGACCCTTGGAGGTAGCGTAGAAGATGCTTAACTCCGGCCCAATGCCGCTGTGTAGGTGCAGCACTATATCTGGCTAGTAAGTTTACTGCAAATGCTATGTCAGGGCGAGTGCAGTTAGCCATGTAAAGGAGTGTACCGATAGCACTTAAATAAAGCACTTCGGGGCCTAGTACTTCCTCCCCCTCTTCCAGCGGTCGGAAGGGGTCTTTATGTACATCTAATAATTTGACGACCATCAGAGTGCTGAGGGGGTGGCACTTATCCATCTGAAACTTTTTCAATAAGTTCGATGTGTAAGTTGACTGGTGTAACAGGATCCCATCTTTAAGATGCTCTATCTGAAGACTTAAACAGAATTTTGACTTTCCGAGGTCTTTCATCTCGAAGGTTTCTGTCAGGCTTCTAGAAATCTTTGCGATCTCTTCAGGAGATCCGATGAGGTTTAAGTCATCTACGTAGACGACTATAATTACAAATCATGTTGCATTTGCTCTTATAAAGATGCAAGGACAGACTGGGTCGTTTGTAAATCCTTGTTTCGCAAGGAAATCACTCAGTCTGTTATACCACATCCTTCCAGATTGTTTTAGACCATATAATGATCTTTGCAGTTTCACTGAGTAGATGTCACGTTCTCTCTCTTTTAGTGCTGCAGACAAAGAATAACCGTCAGGCAATCTCATATAGATGTCTCGGTCTAGGTTGTCATATAGGTATGCAGTAACCACGTCCATGAGTTGCATATCTAAACCCTCTTGGGCTGTTAAGCCAATGAGGAATCGGAAGGTGATCGCGTCCATGACCAGGGAGTATGTTGCTTCAAAATCCACCCCCAGGACGTTGGGCAAAACCCTGCGCTACAAGCCTTGCTTTGTAGCGAACGATCTCATTCTTTTCATTTCGCTTCCTAACAAATACCCATTTATAACCCACAGGTTTTACACCTTTTGGTGTCTGGACTATGGTTCCGAAGACCTTGCGTTTGGCGAGTGAATCCAACTCCACTCCTATTGTCGCTTTCCACTTTGGCCAATCATCTCTGCTTTGACATTCTGTCAGAGAGCGTGGTTCAATATCGTCATCGCAGTATGCAACGTTGATGGCAATATTACACGCAAATGTGTCATCTATGGTTGTGCTTTTTCTGCCCCAATACTCCCCAGTTCGTACATAGTGTATCGATACTTCATTTTCTCCCGGTTTTTCCTCTTCATGAGAGTTTGGGAGAGATGGGGTAGTAGGGCTTATATTAGCATCCTGTGGTGGTATTTGTTTACCATTGCCAAAGGGTCCTACTCTTTCGAGGGACTTGGTCCTTGGATCCCGGTGGTCGTCTTCTCTTTTTGAGGGGTCCAACCATTTCTGCTGCAGGCGGATTGCATCCATTTTGCGGTATGTCAATCCTAGCTGGAGTGTTAGCATCAAGGACGTGTGATTTGACAATCTTCTGGTTGTCAATAAATTTGTCCGGCAAGAGATGGACAGTGTTTTGGATGTGGAGAAGCTTCAGGACCTCCTCCTCACACTGGCTTGTTGGCGGATCAAAGTGACATAATGTCTTTGTATCCCAAGTGATACTTTCTGAAGCTTCGGGCTTCTTTGTCTGTGAGCCTAGTCTTGGAAACGATGTTTCATCGAATTCACAGTCTTCTAGACGTGCCTTAAAGACGTCTCCCGTAAGGGGTTCTAGGAATCTAATTATGGTGGGGGTGTCAAACCCAACATAAATGCCTAGGCGACGTTGTGGACCCATCTTTGTCCTTTGCGGTGGTGCTATGGGGACGTATACTGCACAACCAAATATTCTCAAATATGAGACAATTGGTGGGGCTCCAAGTGCTAGTTGCATTGGAGAAGATGACTGACCTCCAGAAGGTCTTAATTTTATTAAAGATGCAGCATGCAAAATTGCATGACCCCACGCATTCACTGGCATCTGGGATTGAAGTAATAATGGACGAGCGATCCATTGCAGTCTCTTAATTAGAGATTCTGCTAACCCATTTTGGGTGTGAACATGCGCTACAGGATGTTCGACTTCAATTCCCTGAGCTTGGCAATAGTCTAGGAAGACTTGTGACGTAAACTCCCCCGCATTGTCCAGACGAAGTTTCTTTATCTGGTAGTCGGGGAAGTAGGCCCGTAACTTGATTATCTGAGCTAAAAGCTTAGATAGTGCTAGGTTACGGGTGGACAGTAGGCACACATGTGACCACTTAGTAGATGCGTCTATCAGGACCATAAAGTACCTGAACGGACCACTTGATGGGTGAATCGGCCCACAAATGTCTCCGTGGATTCTTTCCAGAAAACTGGGGGACTCCACGTCCACTTTCAGTGGAGAGGGTCTCGTGATCAGTTTACCCTTGTAACAGGGTGGACATGGGAATTTGCCTTTTTGAAGACTCTTCAGGTTCTTCAGGTCTATACCCCTGGAGTTCTTTATGATGCGGTACATCATAACAGAGCCAGGGTGTCCCAGTCTGCTGTGCCAGAGTTGGAATTCTGGTGTTTGGGGGCACTGCAGGTGCTCCGCCATGGATGTTTCTGGAGTTTGTATACTTGTTTGGTAGAGCCCCGAGGGGAGTCCCTTGAAACGTTCCACAATGGTTTTTGAACCATTTGTAAGAGACGTTACAAGCAAGTATTCCATTTTATCTTCCTCGACCGTCTCTAAGTGATATCCGTTTAAACGGATGTCTTTAAAGCTTAGGAGGTTTCGGATGGATTTAGGGGAGTATAACGCATTCTTAAGTGTTATTTGTGTGTTGCCGGGGAGCAATATAATTGCTTCCCCTGATCCTTCGATTATGTTTGCTGGTCCTGAGATTGTTCTCAGTGGGCCAGAATAGCTACTTATGCTCGTGAAGCAGTCTATGTTTTGAAGGATCGAGTGCGTCGATGCACTGTCCACTAGGCAGATAAGTTCCATATCTAAAAAAGGAAAGACATTCAAGCAATAAATGAAGAGAAAAGATCCACTTTCATAAAATAAATGCTCAAAATATTGTTTGACATGGAAATAAAACTAGATACGATGCATAAATAGAAGATACATTGCTAGTGCATAGAAATGGTCCAGATCTAGAGAGTGTCATCTCCCATGAAGTCTTCAGGAGTCCATGAGGTCTCTGCCAACGCTGCGCTCTCAATCAGGTTTGTCTCAGCTCGAGGCTTGAGGCTTGACTGGTAGAGGTCCTGGAGGTGTTTTGCTGTGCGGCAGATTCTGGACCAGTGGCCCGTCATCCCGCATTTAGAGCACTTGCCCTCCCAGTCTTTCTTGGGAGTGCCACCTTTGTTGGGAATCCTCTTCTGCTTCTTGTCCACGAACTTCTGGTTCTGAGGAGGAGCTGGGGGAGTGGCCTTCTTCCGCTGCTTCTGTTCTTTCCATTTCTGGAATTTTGCCTTTTTGTCCGTCTTCTTCTTCTGGGAAGACTGGAAGTGAGCCTCTGCAGGAGGTGGCAATGGAGCGGAGCCAGGAGGGCGCAGGTTGTGGGTGGCAACCAACAGGTCTATGTTCTGTTCAGCCATAAGCAGGCATGAAAGCAGGTCAGAGTACTTAGTGAACTTCCTCTCGCGATATTGTTGCATAAGGATCATGTCCTTTTTGTGGAAAGACGTGAACGTCTTTTCCAGCAACATTTTCTCCGTCACTGGTTCACCACACAACTTCAGACGTGAGGTGATGTGGAAGAGAGCTGAGTTGTACTCCGCTACGGATTTGAAATCCTGTATTCGGAGGTGAGTCCACTCGTACTGTGCACGGGGGAGTATGACATCCCTCTGATGTCTGTACCTCTCCTCGAGTGCATCCCACAGCTCGTAAGGGTCCTCTACTGTGAGGTACTCGTCCTTTAAGGTCAAGTCTAAATGTTTCCTAATATATATAATGGCTTTCGCCTTTAATATATCGGAAACTTCCTCTGTATGAGGTGCTTCCACTGAAGCCTCCTTGTTTGCTGGGGCAGTACTTGTTGTTGCCTTTTCAGTCTGTGTGAGACTGAAACCATGAGAGCGCAGATGGAACTTCAGGTCCAACTGCCAACTCAGGTAGTTTGACCCATCGGCCTTCAGGACCGAAAAGTCGACATTTGCGAGTCTGGCCATTCAATGATCTAGCAATGTAAAGAAAGATAGCATGTATCATTAAAACTAAGTAAAATAGACATCCACGCATGTAATGCAAACATTTTCATAGCATGGATTTAATTAATGTGAATTTAACATACATGCTTTTACAGATTCATAATGTGAATAATTAATAAAGTTTAACATTCACGCATGCTGTTAAGTAGTTTCATTGTAACATTAAACATGGTATTAAAGTAATTAACATCCACGCAGTTAATGTATAAGCAATGAAGCAGAAAAAATGACTTAGGACTATGGGGATCAGCCAGCCGACACCGAAATAAAAAGAAGTACAGTCCGAAGTTACATCAAAAATAATTGCATGAAAGAATAAATTACAACTCGGGAACTTAAGAGAGAAGCCCCTATCTCCATTGTGCAAACGCCTTCAGCTCCTTTTTGGTGTCCTTCGGTCTTCTTTTTATATTTATATCCTCACTTACAAATTTCTCTCAAAAAAAAGAAAATTGCAGGAAATTAAAAGGTGTCGGAAACCTGGCTGATCCCTAAAAACATATCCTAATTTGCACATCCACGCAGATAATATATTTGAAACATACCACCACGCAGATAATCAATCACAGGCATGTACAGATTAATTTAAATAATCTAACGTGTGTGACGTGCAAAAATTTATTTTTGAAAACTTTTACCTTTTGATCCATATTTTAATGTTTTGTTTACCGCTTAAAACCCTTTAAAGTTTATTTTAATTATTTTGGGCTTTTTAGGGCCAAAAAGAAAAAGAAAAATTATTTATGTAAATGGGCTAATTTTCTGGCCTTTTGGCCATGAAAACAACCCATTAGGGTTAATTGGGCCTCCCCCGAAAAGTTGGCCCGTTTAGGGTTAGGGTTTCAGAAAACCCTAGGGGGGCCCGCGGCGTGTCGCCGCGACGGCTAGCCGCGCAGAAACACAGCCGCCGTGGCGGCGACGGGCCGCGGCCGCCGCAGCGGCGGGCCGCGGCCTGAGGCCGCGGCGACAGTCCGCGGCCTGATGTCGCGGCTTCAAGCCGCGGCGTGAAAATCGCGCCGGTGTCGCTTGTAAAGCGTCGCCGTTTCGCCCTATGGGCGTGCGGATTTTTGGATCAAAAATTGGGGGTAAAAACGGATTTTTCGAGTATTCAGAGCGCTAAAAACAGATTTTTATTGTTTTTAGGCATGCGGATCTAAAAAAAATTTATTTTTACCGTGTTTTTAAACTTTTTTTTGATCCTAAAACATGCAGATCTAACGTGAAAAGCAAGTTTAGATCTAAAAAATTTTGATTTTTACCTCTAGATTCGACAAGGGAATCTAGTCGACGGTTGGTGAAGGATGCCCTTTTCGCTCCCTGTTGAGAAGATTACGATCTTCTTGAATCTGAGCGATTGATGGATCTCCTTCCCCGCGAGCCGCCGTCTCCTCCAAACGAGCGTGATCGTGCTGATAACGTGTTATGAAGGGAAATTTAGGGAGAATAGGTGTAGAGGGGTAAGAGCCCCCTACCCTCATATATATAGCTTTCAATAGTGGGCTTGGATACCCAATGGGCCTCATGGGCCTATTCATAACATTCTGTTTAATTTTGGCTGTGTAAATAATTTTTCGGGGAACAAAAATTTGTCGGTGAAATGTTAAATGAACCGTGCCCGCGGGCACGGGTTATGACTAGTACATATATATACTAGAAATTTTCCGTGCCCAAAGGACACTGTGATTTGAGAGGAGGTCATGCATATACCAGCGCACTGCAAAGTGTGAGGGGGGCACGCACATATACATAGCCCTCCAAAATTTAAAATTTTAAGTTTACAAACCAAATTTCAATTTTCAAACCTTCCTTCTAAGTTTTCCTTTTCAAGTTTTCCTCCCAAACTTGTTTGTCCTAGTCATCAATATTACCATGTATGACAAACCTTTTGTCCTAATAGGACAACATTTGAAATCTTCATGAAATATAGAATAAATATTTTTTGTGAGCACCTAATATATATCCATACAAGAAATTACTGGTCCACAAAGTACGCGCCGTAAAAAAAACCTTACGAACAGCATGTGGGGCACGCACGCAATCAAAAAAGAGCGAGAAATATGGGAGTGGGAGGTAAAAGGGCTGTTAAGGCCAAAATTGACAGAGACAGTTGTCGAGCTGACAGACTCAAAGTGCTGAGTTGGAGTCTCGTCAGCAGCTAGAGTGGGACCCTTGGTTGGAGAAACCAGGGTTGAATGATGGTGGCTGGAGGTGATACGACCTTCGACCGACCTACGGGTGGCCGTTGCGTCGATCGTTCGAGGTTGGAGAGCTTGACGTCGTCCTTCGATGTTGGATAGCGACCGTCGGTCTGCACCACAGGGACTCGTTAGGGGTGTCAGATCTAGTTTCCGACCGAAATCCCATCCGATACTTAAGTTAGTATGGAACTTAAGAAAGAGAGAGAGTTTGGTGCAGCTGAGATCAACCCACGGAGGTTCGTCTCAAGGCTGACGACGCAAGCTCGAATATAAGAATGGTAAAAGTGAGAAGATAGAGTTCTATGTCTTAGACCTCGTACCTAGAAGATGCAACCATTTTCTCTATTTATAGACGGTCAGGGTCCCTTTGGAGACGTCAGAGGGCCACGATCTTCCCTCGTTAATAGGAATTAATGTTGCACATGTCTCCGAGATTCCCGAGCCCGCCTTTAATCCCACGTTCGAGTGAGGCGAGCCCAACGGTCGACTGGTCACTTGGGCTTTGAATGAGTCGACATCGAGCTTCTTTGGTGGGCCTGATGGGTCTTAGTCATTTGTCGACCGAGTTGTCTCGAATGCCGGTCCAACGACTCAACAATGGCCCTCGTCATACGACCTTAAAGAATCCATCCGCTAAAGTCAAGCAACATTACATCGCATTTAATGGTGCCAGACAGTCGAGAAAATGGCACGTGAGTTCTAGGCGCCTATTAGTGCACGGATATAAAATCAATTTGTGTATCCGCAAACCCGACCCGTATAAGCAGGCAACGACTGAGTCAATTGAACAGGTCAGGCGACCGTTCGACTGGCGCCTACATTCAAGGAAGGGTTAATGGGGGCCGAATAAATGGAAGCCGTTGGCACGAATCTCGGAGAAAATCGCGTCCTAATCAATGAGGGACAGTTACGCCTCATCAATGGAGAGCGGCATATAAATAGGTCAACAGACAAAGGTAAAGGTGACATCTTCAAGGTACGGGTGCTAATACATAGAACTCTATCTTCTTACTTCCTCATTCCATATACGAGCTTGCATCGTTAGTCTAGAGATGAACCTCTGAGGGTCGATCTCTACTACGCCAAGCTCCCTCGCTCACTTAAGTTACTTACTAACTTAAACATCGGAGGGGATTTGGGTCGGAACCCAGATCCGACCCCCCCTAACGACTCCCTGCGGTGCAGATCGACGATCGCCATCCGATGCCCAAGGTCGATATCAAGCTCTTCAACCTCGAACGACCCATCAGACGGTTGTTCTTAGGTCGATCAACGGTCGTACCATCATCAACCACCAGCTAACGACCCCTGGTTCACCCAACCGAGGGTCCTACTCCAAAGACTGATTAGACTCTAGCTCAGCGCTACGAGTCCCCGTCAGCGTCACAACTGTACCGGTCAATTTTGGCATTAACCGTTTGGCACCGTCTGTGGGAACTGTAGGGGAATTGGCGGTCCCTTAGGGCACAAAAATTCTAGTCCCGTCCTAAGTCGGACGGAACATAGACAAAAAATCATTTGCAGCGGAAGAAAAATTTATGTTAACTAATTAACATACAGTTAAAAACAATTTTCTAACTTAGCCCTAAGGTCCAAGACCCTATGCCAAGATCTATGCCGACTTGGGATGGATCTGACCATCCCAAGAAGGATCTAGCCTACTGCGATTTAACTAAACTAATGCTAATAAATACTTTAACCACATACCCGGAATCTCAGCCCTGGAGCAGGCGAGATGTTCCGCGCCGTCTTCCGAGCTGCTCCCGTCCCACGCCGAGCCGCTCCTTGAACCGCTCCCCGAACCGCTCCTCGAACCGCTCCGCATCCCGAGGCGATCAATCCCCGTGCCGCCGAGCCAACCACGCGCCGAAGAAAGTTTCACGCGAGTGAAACCTCCACCAAGATTTCGGATCCAGAATCCGAACTCCTTTGTGGCTTTGCCAGAGCCCGCAGGAGTAAGGCAGAAATTTAGGGAGATAGAGAAATATTTATTTAAGCTTAGATCTGAGCGTGCTCCAACATTTACGAGAGCCGCTCAGATCTAGAGCTTGGGACGATTTTTGAGGAAGGGGGGAGACCCCTATTTATATAGGCGGCGGACTCTCCCCTTTTCTCAAAATCCGATGTGGGACTAAACAATGAGTTAATTTAAAATCAAGTTAGTTTGCACTTCACAAAGTGCAAACTTCCGTGAATTTTAACTCACTCATCGTTGAGCTTCAGGATTGATACAACCTATCAATACGACAAGTGTTCAACGGTGAACGCATAGGAAAAAACCGTTCGTCAATCGGAGGTCGTTTGACCCTCCAATTGAGTGTCCAAAGATCAGCCCTAGGCTAGTTTTTCACAAAAACTGAGCCGTCAAAAATGCCCATCAAACCTAGGGTTCCACACCCAAAGGTGGGACCTACAAAACAGACCAGGTCAGACCTGGGCGCAGCCCAGACCTGGACTTGGGCGCAGCCCAGGCCAGACCTGGGCGCAGCCCAGGCACCTGGCCTGGGCGCCCAGGGCGCCTGGGCCAGCCGCCCAGGCGCCCAGGGCGCCTGGGCCGCCTGGGCCCAGGCCCAGGCGCCCGGCGCTCGGGCCTGTGCCCAGGCGCCTGGGCGCCCGGGCCCTGGCAGGGCCCGGGCGCCCAGGCGCCCGGGCCTGTGCCTGGACCGGGCGCCCAGGCCCAGGCGGGTCTGGGTGCCCAGGCCCAGGCCGGCCTAGGGCCTTACTGGGTCTGGCCAGCAGGCCAGACCAGTTTCAGACTTGGCTAGTCTGTCTGGTCTGGCCTGATCTGACCCTTTTGGCTGTTTTGGGCATAACTTGATCATTTGGTGTCCGATTTGGACGCCGTTCGAACCTGGGTCTAGACCGGAATATTTCCGTCTTACCCGTGAACTTTTTCTTGCGTTTATATTATTAAATATTGTATTAAACAATTTAATATACATTTAATCGCTTTTGCATCAAATGCAAAATAGTCCCTATCTAAGCTTAAATTATCACATTGCATCAAATGCAATTATCTCTTCTTTTGCATCAAATGCAAATATTCTCCCTAACTAATTTCTACCTATTACTAGACGAAGCGTTGCACTCTGTGTGAGACCCTACAGCCTGACCCTTACAACAGGTTGGGCTCGAAGCCCTATACGGCAGTGACCACGAGCAGTGGTTGCCGTCCCTGCTTCAGGAATCATCATTATGTGGTTAACTCATTGACATGAGTATTGTCGGGACCACCTGACTGTTTCTGTGATGAATTCCGCAGTTATAGTCTCTTCGTCTTAAATATGTCGTTCGGATCAAGTCTGGGGTACGGTCAAACTGTCAACCCCAATAACTTGACTCCGGTTAGTTTCTATCGATCTTTAGTCAACTAATGTTGGACTTCTTCCAACATACTCTGCGCAGAGTTTTTACTAAAGACCGAACTAACTCTACGACACTAACTCCCATTGACCGGGAGAGACGAATCCTCTCTTGGTCATTACTCGCCTCGTACGTTTCAAGTGACACCCAATCAAAAGACCTTTCGACAGGCCTTGCCTCGAAGCTAGGTCAATTGATCTAAGTGGCACCGTTCACGCACAGGTCCGTCAAAATGACCTCAAGTCAAAAGACCAACTATCCTATCATCACTCAGAGTTATCACTGACAGATTGGTCAATATAACCATATGACAACTCTAGTGGATCGTTCAGTGAACTCACTCTAATGAGCACCTGTGTCTCGTCTTCGATTTCGCCAAGTCAAGCGATCATGAGATCATCGCCACCATTAAACGGTGAAGACTAAGACACAATGGTCTATCCGATGTTTCGATATCCTTGTCTCGAAACATCTACGACCACGAACCATTTTAGACTTATGCTACAGACGGTCAAACGTTTCTCCATGATTGAGATACTCATCTCGATACCCGTTTGACCTTGCATAAAGTCTCAGAACTTTACCTAAGTTTATATCTAATGTTGACTACATTACAATATAGCTTAGATAAATTATTACCAAACAGCTTACTGTTATTTCGAACAAGATGTTTGTGCTATTCACACAGGAATAAATGGCCTCGAGGGCATAATAGTCCTACATCTCCCACTTGCACTCAGGCCCATTTATCTCGATATCTAATATCGTTTTTACACATAAGTTTTCCCGACTGCATGTGGTAGAGCCTTCGTGAGTGGATCTGCCAAAACCGTCTACACTATAGACTTAAGGGGTTTCTATGTTTATGTTAGACCAACCATTTGAATCTCATTCAAATAATTCATTTGGTCTATCGGAATCTATAATATTTTATTTCCCTAGATCCTATCCAGTTCATCGTACCTTACGATAATAATTTTAAATTAGTTATTGGTCATTTCAAATGGTTCATATTCATTTCTGATAAATAATCAAACTCTTTGATTACTTAATCAAAATATATGTTCCATCTCTTTGATGTCTCGCATGTAATTTACACGCTCCCACTGACCTTGAAAATTCTCTGGCCAATTCATATAAGTTGGTCCGTCTAAATCATATTTAGAAAAACGAACTTATAAGTGAATGCTCAAATTTTCATGGTCAAACTGAGCGTTTACATCGAGTTTGGTCCGAGTAGATCTGTACACATCTGCTGGCGAGACGGTTTCAACTAATCCGTTTTAAAGAAATTAGGATGAAAACCGTTCTCGTCCAACAAGATTGTACTTCACTATTTTCCTTTCTGCACCAATCTTTTAACTTAAAGATTTACTTGCGGAAAGTGAGGAAACATTTTCCTTGGGCACGTAAACTAAATTCTCAAATTTATTTACGCACACGGACCTATTCTGATTTTATCAAGTTTTAAATCGGAGTTACTACTCCGAATTTCATCCTAGAAGTTGATTAAGTCATCATCAGTTATGATGTCTAACTCGACAATCCGTCTCACGAGATTCGAGTAATTTTACAACTTCCTCATGATTGATTTATTGAATATATTATTGATAATGTCCTTATAGAACATTATCAAAACCTAGGCATTACTATCTGGGACTTAACCCAGAGGGAGGAGTTAACTCAGAGTCACTTATTTATGGATCGCACCAAGTCTAACTAAGTGTGATTCATACCTTTTAACACTCTGATGTGTTAACAGACTTGACCTGAGAGAAAATCACATTTTCTTTTAATTACACAAGATTTTATTTAGCTAAGTATTTGACCATTCGATCTAATCGAATCAGTTTAAATACTTTAGTCATTTCGTTCTTTATTTTATCAGACTTGTGTTTCATCAAGAACACGTGTCTTAATAAAACATACGAATAACTTATTTTGGTTAATCTAGACTCGGGTACATCAGTATGTACTAGACTGAGTTCGACAACTCATTCTCCTACTGTCTCACAGATGGGTTTCAGCCATTGTATCTAAGAGGCTAAGACTCACAAGTGTCCGTAGACTTCATAATACGAGAGGTCAGACCCCTCTTTATGTGACTTGTGAAGCTTAATCTCTTGATACGGCCTAGTCTAATTTTACCATATAAGTTTGCTACTATCTTGTGCATTTATATATTAACATATATATATATATATATATTTATTTATTTATTACAAAATTACTTAACACAAAACATTACTTCAGAAGCAATGTGACGACATTCGTCAAAAAATGTGTTAGACGTTTTTTGTATAACAACTTATTCCGAAATGTGACATCAAAATATGTCACGTTTTCATTTCCTCCTACTTATGCCTTTACTAATGATAAATTAAACTTGATTGACTCGATTGACTTTCCAGAGTGCCTTCTTCCTTTTCTAAATCACATTTAGATATCAACATAAATAAATAGCTATGCAAGCAACTTATGTATCCAAACGCTTGAGCTTTGCAATCTTGAGTGTAGCTCAAGAAGTTGCTTGTCTCAAGATCCGGTTGGGATACATAGTATTGCATTGCTCATGCACTCGTATTCGACTCAAAGCGGTTTGATCGAATTCTCGAACTTTGCGGATCAAAATTGTTTGTCCATACAACCTTGAGGGTAGCTCGACAAGTTGTAGGGAGAAACATACTTTGAATGTCATATATGTTCAAGCTGCCTCATATAGAGACGAGTGACATGTATCTTTTAATTTATTTGTTGGACCCAGAACTTAATGAAATCATATTTCTTAAGTCTGTTCTTTAGAAGGTCATTTAATGTCAACGAGAATATAGTTTTAATTCTATCAATTAGAATTCAACTCGATATTCAATTAATCAACTTATTGACCAGTTAACTTATTAAAATATTATATTTTAATTCCTACGGTAAACATAGTCTTGCCCTAGTTTTAGCATATGTTCAATATTAAATATAGGTAGATTGGCTTTTATCTATCTATATCCTCCCACTATTTTTACGATCGTTTTAAAGCTTAATAACGAACGATTTAATCGAATTAAAAATTAATGGGTAAGAGTTCCAATCACCTTGAGTCTAAACAACCTTGAGTGTAGCTCAACAAGTTGATTGACTCTGTGATCGGAAGATGACTCTTCATCGATCATATCGGATATGACTCTCTTAATCGGTTTTTGCCCCTAGCCATTCGTGATCATGAGTGTGCTCATCCAAATCACAATTTCTAGTCTAGTCGAACCCTTATTTTCATGTCTAGCCTGACTTGCCCCTCAGCTCGGTGTATGCACGACACGTCGGTTTGAGTCAGGTCTTAGACTTACATCAAGTCAGACTACATCGTTGACTTAACTTACGCCGGCGCTCGGGGTATTCACGACAACGTCGGTTTGGGTCAAGTCAAGATGTCATCTTATGTATTTAAGAAGTTGGTTCCTACAAGATTGCCAGGTTACAGCTTGAGTGTATCTCAACAACTATAACGCGGGTCCTATAGTTACTAACCCCTAAAACAAGGAGGGCTACGGCTAATCTTGAAAAAGATCATTAACGTATTTGACTTAGATATAGTCCAGGGTGTCATACAATCATGATTCGCGACATTGCGGTCCAGCGGAACTCAGCAAGGGAATTGACTAAGCCAGGATCACTGCCCCTTGGACTAGCAAGGGTTGACCCAGAACTCTTAGCCAAGCACATTGACTGGATCATGGTCCATTGAATGAAGCTTGTCATTTTTGTATGTATGCCATAGACTAAACAGCTTTTATTAACAACTAATTAATCCTATCAACTAGTTGAATCCTTAAATTCAAAATTTTTAGGATTTGTTTAATAACTTTTATTAAGTCCTTATCAACTATAAGGTTCACGTGCTACCCTAATCGTTATTAGGATTTTAATAAATTATTAACAATGCTAAAAGCGAAGTCCTTTAATGAAAATTATAACAATTAGAATTTAAAATTCATTTAAAGGACTACCCTAATCAGGAATTAGGTCTTAATATTGTTGTTAATGATTTATTAAAACATAGCATGTCATTAAAATTCAAGTAATAAATTTTAATCATTTTTAATGGCTAACCTAAAAGGTTGTCTTGTGTTATCAAATAAGGGACAAGATAAACAAGCCATTGAAATAACTCTACACTAATTTATCGCATAAAGATAGTGCACAACTATTTAACATTTAAATATACTAAGTTTATCGCATAAACAATTTTTAGCATGCATACATAAATTTAACATTTAAATTTAAAATATGATTTTAAAAATATTTTATTTTTATCTCATTAAAAAAACTTAATTTTAAAATCACTAATTTGCATTCTACGTTAAAAAAAATTTATCGCATAAAAAATTTTTAACTTTTAAAACAGTTTTAAAATATCTCATAAATTAAAACATCATTTTAAAAACTTTCATGCTTAAAAAAATTTATCATATAAAAAAAATTTTAGGCATCCAAAATAATTTTAAACTTTTAAATATTTAAAATTATTACATAAATTCAAAAAAAAAATTTCATGTTCAAAAAAAATTTATCACATAGAATTTTGAACTTTAAACATTTTTAAAATTATCTAATAACTTTAAAAAATTTAAAAGTATTTAAAAGCATTAACAAGTTTAATTGAATCGCAGTACCTAGATCGACTACGCAAACCTAGGCTCTGATACCACTGTAGGGGAATTGGCGGTCCCTTAGGGCACAAAAATTCTAGTCCCGTCCTAAGTCGGACGGAACATAGACAAAAAATCATTTGCAGCGGAAGAAAAATTTATGTTAACTAATTAACATACAGTTAAAAACAATTTTCTAACTTAGCCCTAAGGTCCAAGACCCTATGCCAAGATCTATGCCGACTTGGGATGGATCTGACCATCCCAAGAAGGATCTAGCCTACTGCGATTAAACTAAACTAATGCTAATAAATACTTTAACCACATACCCGGAATCTCAGCCCTGGAGCAGGCGAGATGTTCCGCGCCGTCTTCCGAGCTGCTCCCGTCCCACGCCGAGCCGCTCCTTTGAACCGCTCCCCGAACCGCTCCTCGAACCGCTCCGCATCCCGAGGCGATCAATCCCCGTGCCGCCGAGCCAACCACGCGCCGAAGAAAGTTTCACGCGAGTGAAACCTCCGCCAAGATTTCAGATCCAGAATCCGAACTCCTTTGTGGCTTTGCTAGAGCCCGCAGGAGTAAGGCAGAAATTTAGGGAGATAGAGAAATATTTATTTAAGCTTAGATCCGAGCGTGCTCCAACATTTACGAGAGCCGCTCAGATCTAGAGCTTGGGACGAGTTTTGAGGAAGGGGGGAGACCCCTATTTATATAGGCGGCGGACTCTCCCCTTTTCTCAAAATCCGATGTGGGACTAAACAATGAGTTAATTTAAAATCAAGTTAGTTTGCACTTCACAAAGTGCAAACTTCCGTGAATTTTAACTCACTCACCGTTGAGCTTCAGGATTGATACAACCTATCAATACGACAAGTGTTCAACGGTGAACGCATAGGAAAAAACCGTTCGTCAATCGGAGGTCGTTTGACCCTCCAATTGAGTGTCCAAAGATCAGCCCTAGGCTAGTTTTTCACAAAAACTGAGCCGTCAAAAATGCCCATCAAACCTAGGGTTCCACACCCAAAGGTGGGACCCACAAAACAGACCAGGTCAGACCTGGGCGCAGCCCAGACCTGGACCTGGGCGCAGCCCAGGCCAGGCCTGGGCGCAGCCCAGGCACCTGGCCTGGGCGCCCTGGGCGCCTGGGCCAGCCGCCCAGGCGCCCAGGGCGCCTGGGCCGCCTGGGCCCAGGCCCAGGGCGCCCTGGGCCTGCCCTGGGCGCCCAGGCCTGTGCCTGGACCGGGCGCCCAGGCCCAGGCGGGTCTGGGTGCCCAGGCCCAGGCCGGCCTAGGGCCTTACTGGGTCTGGCCAGCAGGCCAGACCAGTTTCAGACTTGGCTAGTCTGTCTGGTCTGGCCTGATCTGACCCTTTGGGCTGTTTTGGGCATAACTTGATCATTTGGTGTCCGATTTGGACGCCGTTCGAACCTGGGTCTAGACCGGAATATTTCCGTCTTACCCGTGAACTTTTTCTTGCGTTTATATTATTAAATATTGTATTAAACAATTTAATATACATTTAATCGCTTTTGCATCAAATGCAAAATAGTCCCTATCTAAGCTTAAATTATCATATTGCATCAAATGCAATTATCTCTTCTTTTGCATCAAATGCAAATATTCTCCCTAACTAATTTCTACCTATTACTAGACGAAGCGTTGCACTCTGTGTGAGACCCTACAGCCTGACCCTTACAACAGGTTGGGCTCGAAGCCCTATACGGCAGTGACCACGAGCAGTGGTTGCCGTCCCTGCTTCAGGAATCATCATTATGTGGTTAACTCATTGACATGAGTATTGTCGGGACCACCTGACTGTTTCCGTGATGAATTCCGCAGTTATAGTCTCTTCGTCTTAAATATGTCGTTCGGATCAAGTCTGGGGTACGGTCAAACTGTCAACCCCAATAACTTGACTCCGGTTAGTTTCTATCAATCTTTAGTCAATAAATATTGGACTTCTTCCAACATACTCTGCGCAGAGTTTTTACTAAAGACCGAACTAACTCTACGACACTAACTCCCATTGACCGGGAGAGACGAATCCTCTCTTGGTCATTACTCGCCTCGTACGTTTCAAGTGACACCCAATCAAAAGACCTTTCGACAGGCCTTGCCTCGAAGCTAGGTCAGTTGATCTAAGTGGCACCGTTCACGCACAGGTCCGTCAAAATGACCTCAAGTCAAAAGACCAACTATCCTATCATCACTCAGAGTTATCACTGACAGATTGGTCAATATAACCATATGATAACTCTAGTGGATCGTTCAGTGAACTCATTCTAATGAGCACCTGTGTCTCGTCTTCGATTTCGCCAAGTCAAGCGATCATGAGATCATCGCCACCGTTAAACGGTGAAGACTAAGACACAATGGTCTATCCGATGTTTCGATATCCTTGTCTCGAAACATCTACGACCACGAACCATTTTAGACTTATGCTACAGACGGTCAAACGTTTCTCCATGATCGAGATACTCATCTCGATACCCGTTTGACCTTGCATAAAGTCTCAGGACTTTACCTAAGTTGATATCTAATGTTAACTACATTACAATATAACTTAGATAAATTATTACCAAACAGCTTACTGTTATTTCGAACAAGATGTTTGTGCTATTCACACAGGAATAAATGGCCTCGAGGGCATAATATTCCTACAGGAACCCACGAGTCGACATCCCTCTTGACGAACCACTCGAGTATGCGACTCACCCAACCACATCCTCCGAGGTTGCTGCAGGATCTCCCAGTGTCGGGATCACCAACACGATAACAGGAGGTCCCCGCACCCGAAACTACCAACCTCTCTCCAAAGTTCCTACGCTGGGAGATTGATGACGGTTTCCATGGGGAGAAAGCACCCCAGATACTCAACACCTCCTATCTCCTTCTCAGATGAGGATTTGGAAGGGGTGGAGCTGCCGCACGATGATGTCATATTTATCATGGCCTCGATCAGAGATGTCACGCCCCGCTTCCCAAAAATGTGGAGACGAGACGTGAGAAGGTCCGCACAAACTTGAAGCTGTGAAGCTCCAAGTCTGATAAGCGTATAAAACACTTATTATGGCAAGTCCTTGCAAAGCGAAACGAAACAACAATGATAATAAGGAAATGAGACGACATTTTATTGAATCTTCAAATGTCCATAAACAAATTACAATATCGCAGAAAAGCCACCAGGCTAAATGAAAAAGGGTCTAAGGCCCAAACATGGCCAACAAGGTATAACATACATACAAGGGTGCCACACACCAACAACTAACAGCAAACCTAAACAAAGAAGTGACCACGAGCGGTCTTCAAGACAGGCCCCTGGTGTCCACTCACCACCACAGCAAACATCAGCATCAGCAACACCATATCCCCTGCAACAAAGCTCTGGCTCTGGGTCTAACATGTGACACCCAAAAGAGAGAGGGGCACATGTCAGCAAGTCTGGAAAGACTTGTGCAAGGAAACTGAAAAGAAGGTAAACTAGCAACCTAGCACTTATAATATTAAGCAATGACATGACAGTTTAGTTTGATGCAGCAGTTTAAAAGAGAGGCAAGCACGCACGATGTAGCGAAAGCTACCAATTCACTAATCACTTATCACTTATCACTGTTTATCACTTAGTGCATAGAGAGTCCACCTGCTGGCCAGCTCGTGGCTTAGGCCGCTTATCTCTTATCACTATTTATCACTTGTGCACTAGAGAGTCCACCTGCTGGCCGGAGTGGCGGATCAGGCCAACTCGGGGCTCAGTCCGCTTATCTCTTACCCCACCCATATGTGTCGAGCGTTGGGGTTTCCAACTAACTGAGCTCGCTTCTAGAACACGAGCCAGGAAGTGTATTTCACTTGGCATAGGGGTGCACCTAGCCTTATTTATCGAGCGTTGGGGTTTCCAACTACAGGGCTCGCTTCTGGAACACGAGCCAGGGATATAATATTGTAGCGTATGCTACGCAATCACGATGAATAATCACTATGCAATGACATGGACAGATATTTGCATACCGTTAATTTAAATTAAACGTGACAGGCAAAATGCAATGACATGAACAGATATTCGCGTACCGTTTATTTAAATTAAACATGGCAGTTAAAATGCAATAGCAGTTAAGGATGCATGGATGACATGAACAGTTAATACGCGTACCATTAAGGGAAAGTAAACGTGTCATACAAGCATGATGAGGGTGACGGACCAATCTTCGTTGTCAAGCTAGGTCAATGACGTCTAGACGGATATCCTTTCACCGTCTAGTCTCTTTTACGCTAAAGCAAGGAAATGGCCTAAGACATGGCCCAAATCAAGATATGCAAGTTTCACTTGCCTCACGCCAAGGAAGATGATCAACGAGGCACGCCACAAAAGTTATCTACGGAGAGGAAATCGCTGCCACGGAGAAACAATCGTCAAACAACATCCACCTAGTTTATTATTAGGGTTTCAATAAAATCACAAGGAGAGTTATGAGAAAACCAAAGGATCGAACCCTACCGTATAGAAGCGGAAGATCGATGCTGAGCAAGCACGGCAACGGAAGAACGATCCGGGGAAACCTAGGGTTCAGATCTGGAAATGGATGGAGAAGTTTGGAGAAATAGGGTTTTGGGGGATTTTGGGGATTTGATGAGATTTTGAGGAAGATGAGAGGTAGAATGTGTTAAGGGAGAGTTTGGATGATGGATTTTGGGCTTGTGATGAAGGAATAAGGGTTTGAGGTAGTAGGGGGCTCAATGGGGGAGAAACTAGGTTTTTGGGTCGTGAGGAAGGAGAAGAAAACGTTTGGGAGGGGTTTAAATAGGAAGGGCTGGCGGCTGCCCAGAAATTAGGGTTTTGGCACTGATTAGTCGGTCAGAGAACAACCACTGACCGACTAGTTTGGAAACTAGTCGGTCGGTTGACCAACGCAGACCGACTAAGTCCAAACAGTAACTCCTGTACAGAAATAGGATTTAGATTTAGTCAGTCAAAGAACAACTACTGACCAACTAGTTTCTCATCTAGTCGGTCGATGAACGTTCTTAGACCGACTAAGAATGAACAGTACTCGACTACACAGAAGAACTAAGAATTAGTCGGGCTGAGTACAAAACTTAACCGACTAGTTTAACAACTAGTCGTTCGAAAGATGAACTTAGACCGACTAAACAGAAACAGTAACTTAAGTAAAATTAATCCAAGGAACTAGTCGGTTTGAGTAGAGTTGCCGACCGACTAGATCTCAATCTAGTCGGTTGGTTCCCCTTCTCGAACCAACTAAGATGCACTAAAAGTGTCGATTCGAATCGCAGAGCTTCCGGAAGATTCCTATGGCTTCTAAGATCACTCTAACTCTAAGATATGAGCGATTTGAAGCTCGTCACGAATGACTTACTCCGAAATCGACGATCGAAGGAAGAAGCTAGAAAATCACGACGAAACGATCGAAAGTGAAAGCTATGGCGACGAAAACCACACATCCAAGGAGAAAATCCACCAAGCATATATTTTAATATAGATAATCCAATTACACGAAAACCAGTCGTTACAAGAGAGATCCATAGAAAAGGTTACTCGTTGACACCGGAAGCTCAAACGACATACTCTTCTTCACTATGCTGGAGAGGATGAAAATATCATCCGAAGAGTTGACGCCTTGCACAGGACCCTTGGTAGGGTTCACCGGGCACTCCGCCCTGATAGTAGGCATCATCACCTTACCAGTGACCTTAGGTACGTATCCTCAACAAATCACACGCCTAACCAATTTTATGTTGGTAAAGATCAAGTCGGCGTACAACAGGATCATCTGAAGACCGCTGTTGAACGCCATAGAAGCGGTGGTCTCGACCTTCCAGCAGATGATCAAATTTCAGACCCCCGAGGGGGTCGGAAGGGCGAAAGGGAATCAGGAACATGCGCAATCGTGCTGCACACTATCCACCACCCTGAGGAGGATCGAGCAAGCTGACCCGGTCGACCCACGGGTCGAGGATCGGTGACCTACCGCGGTCGAAGAAACTGAGAGTATCAAGATCTCCGACAAAGAAGGAAGAACCGTCTCAATCGGGTCGCTGCTCCCTCGTGACCTAAAGGAGCGGTTAATCGCCCTCCTGAGAGAGCACGCCGACATCTTCGCCTGGTCCCCGAAAGACATGCCCGACATCGACCCCGAGGTAGCGTCCCACAAATTGGGGGTCGACCTGACATCTAAACCCATGAAGCAAAAGAAGAGGAACATGGGAGGCGAAAAGATGAAGGCTACTAACGAAGAGGTAGAACGACTTCTGGAGGCCTACTTCATCCGAAAGGTCAAATACCCTGAATAGCTCTCGAATGTCTTGATGGTCAGGAAGGCAAACGGTAAATGGAGAATGTGTGTCGACTTCACCGACCCTAACAAGGCGTACCCTAAAGATAGCAACCCCTACCACGGATCGACCACCTGGTCGACAGTGCCTCGGGCTACGAGTTTCTCAGCTTTATGGATGCCTTTTCAAGGTATAACCAGATTCAAATGGCACTGGAATATGAGGAGAAAACTTCCTTCATCACTGATCGAGGTATATTCTGTTACACCAAAATGTCGTTCAGTCTGAAAAATGCAGGGGCCACATACCAACGCATGATGAACGACGTCTTCGAGGCTCAGCTAGGGCGAAACCTAGAAGTCTATGTCAACGACATGTTAGTCAAGTCGAAGAAGCCAACTGATCACCTCGCAGACCTTATTTGCACAGATCCAGCGATACAACCTTTGACTAAACCCCGCTAAGTGTACTTCAAGGGTTCATTCAGAAAAGTTCCTCGGGTTCATGCTAACGAGCCGAGGGATCGAAGCCAACCCCGACAAAATTGTTGCCGTCATCATGATGAAGGAGCCCTCGACTTTTAGATAGCTCCAGAGGCTGAATGGAAGGATAGTGGCCTTAGGACGTTTCCTATACAAGTCGACCGAGAGGTCATTATCTTTCTTCAGGTTACTGAGGAAGTCGATAGCTTCTGCCGCGAGCGGAAAGAGAATGTTCAAATGGGATGCGGACTGCAAAAGAGCCTTCTCAGAGTTGAAGGAGTATCTCTGCACCCCGTCGCTCCTGACTAAGCCAGACAAGGACGATCAGCTCATCCTCTAAATGGCCGCCGTCGAGGAGGCTGTGAGTTTGGCACTTGTTAAAGAAGACGACGAGATACAACGGCCCATCTACTACGTCAGTCAGGTCCTCTGAGGCACGGAGGTCAACTACTCGAGGATCGAAAAGATGGCTTTCGCATTGGTGCAATCCACCAGGAGATTGTGGCCATATTTCCAAGCCCACACCATCTTGGTCCTTGCCGATACTCCCTTGGAGCAGACCCTAAAGAGGCTCGACCGATCAGGGAGAATGAAAAAAATGGGGGATCGAACTAAGTGAGTTCGACATCCAGTACAAGTCGAGGACCGCCATCAAAGGGCTGGCCCTCGCCGACTTTATAGTCGAACTCACCTACGACGATGGCCCTCAAGAAGAGGTATGTGCGACTAGCACAATGACTGAGCCTATCCCATCGCCCTCCACCAGCGGGGCAAAAGACGTAATCGAGGACAATGGAACCTGGATCGTACAAGTCGACGGTTCATCCATCCAAGTCGGGAGTGGGGCCGGAATAATCATCCAAACCTCTGAAGGCGACATATTTGAATACGCCTTCCGCTTCGATTTCCAAACCACCAACAATGGTGCGGAATATGAGGCGGCCATCAACAGGCTCCGACTGGCTCGAGCCTTGGGGGTAAGAGTAGTTCAACTGCTCAGCAACTCCAGCCTCGTCGTCCACCAACTGAATGGGACCTTCGAGGCCCGTGACGACTCAATGCAGAGTTACACACAAGTCGCCAAAGCAGGACTCTCCACATTCACACGCGTAGAGATTCATCACGTACCAAGGTCGAAGAATCATCGAGCTGATGCCTTGTCAAAACTTGCATCGTCCTCCCCAGCGGGGCTCGGTCGAACCGTGTACGTGCAACGTCTACCCCATCCTAGCAGGCCGCCACAAGAACTACTAAGCCTCGATCAGGGAGCTACGTGGATGGACCCGATAATATGCTACTTAAACACGGGGAGAAACCAACCGACCTAGTGGAGGCACGAAAACTTGAGCGGAAGGCCTATCAATTCGTCTTCTTGGATGGTTCATTGTACAAAAGACGATGGACCAGGTATGACATCTTCCCTTATCTTAAATGGTTAGCCCCGCATGAAGCACACTATGTGATCTAATAGATCCACGAGGGCGACTGCAAGAACCATTGCGGGGGAAAATCCATAGCCTTGAAGGCTGTGAGACAAGGGTACTTTTGGCCAACAATGTTCAAAAACGTCGTCGATTACGTCCGATGATGCTCGACCTGCCAAATTTTCTCAAAGATCAGCTCGACACCCCTAACTGATCTGATCCCCAACATCAGCCCAGTTTCCTTCGCCAAATGGGGGCTAGACCTCCTTGGACCGTTCAAACCAGCGAGTGGGCAATGGAGATACCCAATAGTGGCGTTCGACTATTTCACCAAATGGATCGAAACAGCGCCTTTATCCTGAATCACCTGGAAGGAGGCTCGAAGCTTCATCTGGAAGTACGTCGTCTGTCGTTTTGACATCCCACAATCCATGGTAACGGACAACGGGACACAATTCGACTATGCCGCCTTCAGAGACTTCTGCAGAGAACTAAAGATCAAGCTACACTTCGCCTTCGTCGTGCATCTCAAGTCGAATGGCTTAGCGGAGTCAGCCAACAAGAGCATCCTTGGGCCTCTACGGAAGAGAATAGCCGGGCTCAAGGGAACTTGGTCGGACGAGATCCCCGACATATTATAGTCATACAGAACGACCCGCAAAACCTCGACAGGAGAACCACCCTTCATGTTGGCCTACGGATGTGAGGCCGTCGTCCCCGTCAATGTCAATGAGCGACCGCTCCATCTCCAATACTACGACAAAGAAAGAAACTCGGAGGGGCTCGAACTTAACCTACAATTGGTGGACGAAGTCTGTGAACAGGCGTCGGCGACCCTCATTGAACAGAAGGGGCGCTTGGCCCGCTATTTCAACTCGATAGTCCGCAAGCACAGCTTCTGTCACGCCCCGCTTCCCTAAAATGGAGGCGAGACGTGAAAAGGTCCGCACGAGAGTGGAGCTGTGAAGCCCCAAACCCGATAAGCGTCAATAAAACATAAGCAGGTCCCTGTAACCACAACGGAACAACAATAATAACACAAGGAGAGACAGAAACAAAACCTCAATCTCAGAATTTGTCCAACATTAAAAGTAAGTTCAACATCCAGAAAAGCCACCAGGCTACAAGAAAGAGTCTAAAGGCCCAGAACAAGGCCAAACAAAGACAAACGTAAACAGAGTATAGGTGCTGCGCACCGACAACTACAGCAGTCTAAAACAGAAAGGGGAAAGCTCAACGGAGACACTAGGACTGGTCCCCAGTGTCCACGTACTCCTCGCCAAACACAGACTCGGGCACGGCGTCCGCAAACACCTCGTCCTCAACAACGGACTCAGGCTCGGGATCTAACATGTGTCACCCAAAAGAGTAAAGGGGCACATGTCAGCAAGTCTAAAAGACTTGGGCAAGGAAACTGAAGGTAAGGTAAACTAGCCACCTAGCAGTTATAGTATGATGCATGGCATGGCAAGTATAGTATGAAAGTGAAAAGTAAAGGGAAGTACAAGTAGCAAGTATGTCATGGATAACAAGTAAAACACGGACAAGTACAAGTCAAGTGGTTCACGTCAAGTGAACAAGTCAAGTAAACAAGTTGTGCACAGAGATTCCGCATGTTGGCTAGAGTGGCTGATCGGGCCAACTCCTAAGCTCAAGTGACCGTTTATCTCTACCCCTCCACGTGTATCGAGCCAGGGAATTACCCCGAACACGGAATGCTCGCTTCTGGAACACGAGCCAGGAAGTGTATTTAACAAGTATGGCGTAGGGTTATGCCTGCAACGCAGGTGCCTAGCCGGTAAACAAGTAGATCGGGCATTGGCTATCAACCAACTCACGTAGCCCGCTTTTGAAACACGGGCCAGGAAACACAAGTATTGTAGCGTGTGCTACGAATGCGACATACAACATGGATAGCATGGATGACAATTAATTCGCGTACCGTTAATCAAAATTAAACATGACATGATAGTTATGCAACATGATAAATGACGGTCCTAGCTTCATTGTCAAGCTAGTTCCTGAAATTACGCCTAGGCGAGTATCATTTCGTCGCCAAGTCTCTTTTACGCCTACAACAAGCAAATGGCCTAAGACATGGCCCAAACCCTAAGTGGCAAGTTTCGCTTGCCTAGCACCGAGGATGACGATCACGTAGGTTCGTCACACAAATGCTAGCTACGGAAAAGGGATCACTGCCATGGCAAAACAACATTAGAACAACATCCAACCTAGTTTTATTAGGGTTTCACAAAAACACAAATGGGCTATGAGAATATCAAGAGATCGATTTATTACCGTATCGGAAGCGGAAGAACGATGCCGAGCGAGCACGGCAACGGAAGAAATGATCCGGGGAACCTAGGGGTCAGATCTGGAATGGATGGGGAAAATCTGGAGAAATGGGGTTTTGGGGGTTTTTGGGGGTTTTGGGGGTTGGAGATGGCCTAGGGCATGGTGGTAGACCAAAATAGAGAGGGAAACTCCAAGAGAGGAAGGAATGGCTTGGGGAAATGTTGGGGAGTGATTTGGGGAAGAAGGGGGCTCAGGAGAAGTGAAAGAAGAAAAGAAAACGTTTGGGGGGTTTAAATAGGCACAGCCGGCGGCTGCCCAGAAATTAGGGTTTCGACACTAGTTAGTCGGTCAAAGAAGGTTGGCTGACCGACTAGTTTAGCAACTAGTCGGTCGGTCGATTAGCTGTGACCGACTAACACCAAGCAGCGAAATTAGGGAAAAATCTGGGTAATGAATTAGTCAGTTTGTGAAGGCCCGTCGACCGACTAGTTTGCAACCTAGTCGGTCGGTGAGTGTTCATGGACCGACTAACGATAAACAGTAACTTAGGTGAAATCTACTGACAGAAACTAGTTGGTCTGAGAGCAAGTTCTGACCGACTAGTTGAGCATCTAGTCTATCGGTGATTGTTCTTAGACCGACTAAAAGTAAACAGTAACTCCTGAATAATTTACAAAGCCCACTAGTCGATCCATGAAGGTTTGCCGACCGACTAAATCGTCATCTAGTCAGTCGGCTCCCCTTCTTGTACCGGCTAACGTGCACCAAAAGTTTCGAAATGGAGCACGAAGCTCCGGGATCGATTCCTAAGACTCCTAGGCTTGATCTAACAATAAGATATGATCGATATGAAGCCCGTCACGAATGACTTACTCCGAAATCGACGATTCTAAAGAAGAAGCTAGAAAATCACGACGAAACGATCAAAAATGAAAGCTACGGAGACGAAAACCACGCATGAGGAGAAAATCCACTAACACACATATATATAATATAACTAATCCAAATACATGAAAACCAGTTGTTACAGCTTCCGTATGGGAGACTTGGTGCTACGCAAGGCAACCTTCACTCCAGAGATCCTCAAACAGGGAAAGTTCGCTGCGAAGTAGGAGGGGCCCTACACAGTGATCGACGTACTCGGTCCCGCCACCTATTGACTCGCCACTTTAGATGATAGGAAACTCCCGCATCCTTGGAACGCGAAACATCTATGAAAGTATTATCAATGATTATACTAAAAGGGTAAATCGATTGTTCATTTCCTATCATATACATGTCTATGATGTAGATCGTTCTTCGTCGTTAGTCCAGACACTCTTGTCGGCCGTAAGCCAAAGGGACTGAGTCCCTCGCCACCGAACGACTTACGATCATCAGCCATAAGTCAAAGGGTCTCCCTTGCCACTGAATGACCCTCAAACATCGTCGGCCGTAAGTCGAAGGGACCGAGTCCCTCGCCACCGAACAACCTTTGCCCCTCGAACGTCATCGACCGTAAGGCGAAGGGACCGAGTCCCTCGCCCCCGAACGACTTATGATCGTCAGCCATAAGTCAAGGGGTCTCCCTTGCCACTGAACGACCCTTGAACGTCATCTGCCATAAGTCGAAGGGACCGAGTCCCTCGCTACCGAACAACCTTCATCACTCGAACGTCGCCGACCGTAAGTCGAAGGGACCCAGTCTCTCGCCATCGAACGAACTTCGACCCTTGATCGTTGTCGACCTCAAGTCGAAGGGACCGAGTCCCTCTCTACCAAACAACCATGTCAAACAAATTCCTGTCAGTTAGTGTCATGACGCCCCCAATGACCCAAGTCAGCTAAACTTACATCGTTGGGGGCCTGCATACATGCGCACATATCTAAATGCTAACGAGGGTTTAACCAAAAGGAGGAGGAAAACATTTCAAAAAGACCAAACGCAAAAAATGCTTTTCCTATTGCAAAAGTTCTTTTACACATAACTCGCTCGAGAGCGGTCTTACAAAAGTAGGGCTTTGCAAAAATCAGGAAGACGAGGCATCGTCGGGTGTAAAAAGGTCATTTATCGCTCTCGCCACCTTATCCATCTTGGAGGTGGTCCGAGCCTTGTAAGCATCGACCTCTTTCCCCTTCTCGAGAAGTTGGACCTGAAGGTCAGCAACCTCCTTCCTCGATGCCTCGAGCTCAGCACGGAGTTGAGATCGCTCCCTCCCCCACTGAGCTTCCACCTGCTTCCTGGTGTTCGACATGGCAGGGTGGTTGGATTTTGCCTCTGCGACCGCCCATTCCGACGTAGCTTTGTCGAACATGGTCGCCCCCAGGTCCTCCTCCGGCTTTCTCACCTGAGCTCAGAGCACGGAAGCGTGGTTCTCGGTGGCCACCAGCTGGCGTTGCCCCTCGATCAGCTTGAGGGCCCTGCGGCACAGACATGCACCGAAAAGGGTCACCTACTGAAGGGCAACAGTCAGCAAAACCAGAAGGGAAAACAAAGAAAGAAAGCTCAGTAGTAACGAACCTGAAGTCTGTTGTGGACGGAGCTATTAGCAATCGTCTCGATATCGACCCCTTGCAGGAAGTTGAAATCCCTCGACAGAGTGATATTCTCCGCCAGACAGGCCCCCGTCACAAAGTCAAGAAGGGCCGACTCGTCCCTCCCCATGGTGAACGGGGGTCGTAAAAGCTCCCCCCTGAATCTCTACAGGGAGTCCCGTCGAAATGCGATTCAACAGCAGAAGGTGATTAAACTTTGGAGGGATGAATCCGGCGGAAGGGACCGGAGGGACAATGTCCTCGTGTGGCCACCTGTCGATGGGCAGGGCATCGGAAGATTAAGCCCCACCTCGAGGGGCCGAAGGAGCCGCCATCAAAGTCCTGACAGCTGGACTTGAGGAGCTTCCAGCATCCCCCAAGATCTAAAGGAGGTGCTCCGCCACCTCCTCTTCCTCCTCCACGACCCTCTTCCTCTTTCGGTCCTCTTCGAAAACCCTTTCTAGCTCCGAAGTCAAATCCATATATGCTTTTCCTGCCATTCTTGGATGCTGGAAGCAAGAAGAAGAAGAGGACGTTTCTTCAAACTGCCAAGAGACCAGAGCACAAACATCCTTGGCTTCCCCACCACAATTTCTTATACACAAATGAATTTTCGTCGGCTCAGTATCCAATAATCAACACGCGTCGGATAATCGCCAAAAGCGACTGTTGAGATCATCTGAAGACAAGAAGTTTTAGCGGCACGAATCAAATCAGCCTCCTGAATGTCGTGCCCCATTTAATGAAAGTATTCATCATTCGGCCTCGATCAGCACTATCTCTCGAGAACGAATGATAGGGGCCATTATTAGTGCACGAATATAAACTTAATTTGGGTATCCACAAACCCGACTCGTTTATCATCTGCGACCAGTTACCCCTGCACTCTAAGCAGGCAATGACTAAGTCAGTCGAACGGGTCAGGCGACTGTTCGACTGGCACTGACATTCAAGGAAAGGTTAATGGGGGCCGAATAAATAGCAGCCGTTAGCTTGAATCTCGGAGAAGATCGCGCCCTAATCAATGAGGGACAGTTACGCCTCATCAAGGGAGAGCGGTATATAAATAGGTCGACGGACAAAGGTAAATGTGCCATCTTCAAGGTATGGGTGCTAATATATAGAACTCTATCTTCTTACTTCCTCATTCCATATTCGAGCCTACGTCGTTAGTCTATAGATGAACCTCTGAGGGTCGATCTCTACTACACCAAGCTCCCGCTCTCTCTTAAGTTCCTTACTAACTTAAGCATCAGAGGGGATTTGTGTCGGAACCCAGATCCGACCCCCCTAACAACTCCCTGTGGTGCAGATCGACGATTGCCATCGGACGCCCAAGGTCGATATCGAGCTCTTCAACCTCGAACGACTCATCAGACAGTCATTCTTAGGTCGATCAACGGTCGTACCATCAACTACGTTCACCCAACCGATGGTCCCACTCTAAAGGTTGACTAGGCTCCAGCTCAGCGCTTCGAGTCCCCGTCAGCTTGACAACTGTACCGGTCAATTTTGGCATTAACAGCGCCAAAATGCCTGCTTCGTAGATTCAGATGATTTGTCGGTTCGAAACCAAGACATTCTGGGTTCTTATATCCTTGACACATGTTCCATCATGTGGCTGGTGCATTGCCCATATATAACGGTTCTAGAGATGGAGTGCAGGAGTACCGTCTTCATTCTCTCGATTCAGATTTTCCTTCTCTCGAAATAAATGGTTGCGTCCTCTGTATCCGGAAGAAATTTGGTCCCTTACATTTAGAAGAATCGGGAAGGGTTCATGGAGCCGGGCTTGCTGGTGAATGTGAGGTCCAAAGTCAAGGCCGGCCAAATCGACGTGCTTCAGAGGAACTATGTTTGTCTCGATCATCAAATCAGACTGCCTGGAAGGGACGAGAGAGCTCATCGTTCCGGCAATCGGAAAGCGGAGGTCTATGTCAACGCCTTCGAACATGGCCTTCGATTTCCCATGCATCCCTTCCTGCGGTATTTCTTGTGTACCCTGAACATTTCCCTCTGCCAGCTGATGCCGAACGCTATCGGCATGTTGATATGCTTCATAGTTCTGTGCGTGACGAAGGGAATCGAGCCATCTCTGTGTATGTTCAACCACTTCTTCTCGATCCCTCCCCTTAAGACCACGGGGTGGTATACGATAATGGCCCGTCGAGGCAGGAAGCTGATGTAAGATCTTCCCACCTCCAATCCCAAATGGAAAGACGAATTTGTGTTTATGGTCTTCCAAGGGGAGGCAAGCTTCTGCACTGGTTGGGGCGCCCCTGATTTATAAAATAGAAATACCCTCCATAATATTTCATACCATTTATAATGCTATGCATTTCATCCCAATATATCACACACAATCATGTCTAATAGTGTTTAAAAATTATTTAAACATAGTTTAGTCATTGTAAAAATTAGGAAAAATTCCTAGAATATACATAAAAATTATACTCATACAAATACGGACAACAATACTTAATATAATATTCGTACACATGGAAACATGGTATTGCAGAAGATGTTGTGCACATAGAAACCCTAGAAACTCAAGTTGGATATATATCTATTCTATAAACTGTGGCGATGTCCTCCGTGGCGCGGTTGTCTTCCGTGGCGGTGACTGGGACAAACGTCCCAGTCGTCGTCCACTTTTTTTTTGTTCTTTTGCACAAACAAGCCCCTACATATACCTAATTGCGCATAATACTGCACCTTCACACCTCTTTTAAAAATAACCCTCGCTTTTGCTGTTTTGCACTTTTGATCCCCCCCATCCACAATCCCCCCACACACACACACACCCTCCCTTTTCCGCTTTCTCCCCTTCGCTTCCGATCGGATCTTTTTTGATCCCCCGTCTTGATTTTTTCCGTGCACGTGTGCACGGGGTTTTCCCTAGTATACATATATATAGAAGAAACACGTGAAGGGTTAGAATTGGCATTCTATTCGGTTAGGGTTTCAAATTCGAAGCGGAAAGCTTAGAGAAGAAAGACGGTAATGTTCGGATAGAATCAAGGTATCGCTTGGTTGAGATAGAGAAGAGAGCTGACAGATCTGACTAAGGAGCTGCGATCGGGTTGGGTCTATTGAGAAGCGGGTCAGTGAGATAATAGGCTGAGCTCTCAGACCCGAATAAAGTCGATTGTGTATGGTTTAGACGGTCGGTGCTGGGCCATAATATAGCAATAGTTAGAGAATAGTAAAGCGGAGAATAAAAAAAGAAAATTAGGAAAGAAAATATAAATAAATTCCTGAAAATTATCATAGGAAAATATGGGGAAAATCCAATAATATTTATATGAAAATATGGTCGTTACAAGACGAGATATTTACAAGTGAGTTAGAGAGCATCTATTTATACTACAATATCATATGTGAGGGTAGACAAAAACTCTTCATTTTCTTATAACTTATACATTAAACAATGGTTTAATGGCTATAAGTATAAGAGTCTCTACAAATTCATCTCCATCAAATGCATGAATGTGGATATAGTGTGCAAGTCTATTCATTTTTAACATACATGTGTGAATATCTATGCACATTCCTCATGGTGTAAATGTCTATTATCCCATAACACATTTCCATACTTACTCAATTTCGATTAGGTCCCTGCGCAAAAAATCTCCAGTTCTTTTTCCCTTCTCATAGTTCTAGGTTCACATTCTTTTTCAATTCTCATGAGTTAGGGTGTGTTTGGTTTGAAGGAAAATGAAAGAAACAGAAAGAAAGTTAGAAGGAAAATTATTTTCTATTGTTTGGTGAGAACGAAAAGGAAAATGAAAAGGAAAAAGAAAGAAAATGAGAGAAAATTATACATTTGTTATGAACGAGAAACAGATTTGGAGAAGGGTTGAGGCAAGGAAACCCCTAGCCTCCTTTATATAGTATTCATAATGGGTACTCATGTGGGTGGATACCCAATAGGCCCAATGGGTCCTATTCATAACACTTCCCCTTATCCAACCAACGTGGTATACTCGACTTTATGAATACTGAATGATTCATTAGTACTACTGAGTATCTTAAAGGGTGGATACTTCTGGATCCAAGTTAAGGGTAACTGCCTCGTTAAAACCCCTTAGCTATGGAAAACCCTGTGGGAAAAACCGATAGCGAAGGGAAAAGAGTACAGCACTCCATAACTTCCCCTGATTTGGGGATGTGTCGAGGGGTGGATACTGTAACGCCCCGCTCCCCGGGATACCCGATAAGTACGAATCCGTATCAGGTATTCTCGAAGAGGCGGGTGTTACGAAAGGAATTGCAAAATTTCAAACACAAGCAGGCCCACTGCGCACTGCTGGGATAGTACCTGTAGCATTCCAGACATCTCAAAAATACATAAGAGCCACCAACTCAATACCAATATGACAAATATATATATAAACTGCTCAATTCCAACATCAATAACAAATTTCTAATACAATATATTTATATGACCCAAACTCACCCAAGTACAATGACACACCCAATCTCTCCCGCTTTCACCCCCACTCTCAAATCCCACCAACTGTGCTCGCGGTCTCTGACTCCTCAAACTAATACCTGAAAAATAACAACGGGGACACGTCACAGCGTGACCCAGTAGGAATGTCCAAACCTAACTCACATGTGCAAGGAATGACATGCTCTATGCAATAATTCGTAACTAACCCCAGCATGACATAATAGGGACAACGCAATGAAGTGATATCAACTAACTGAACACATACCTGCCGCAAGGGAGAACCTGCAAAACAACGTGAGTACAGCAAGGAGTAGAAGCATAACCCATTCCTGATGCAAAATGAACCAATCAATATACAACGTGAACCTTAAGTGGTTAGCATGCAAATAATTGAAAATTAGCCAAGAACCCCACCTTACTAATTTTTCTTTTATACCCCTTTTCCAATGGGATTTCTTCTAGACATGGAATCCTAATGTAGCATTCCTAATATCCAATGTTTAGGATGTTGTGTAAGCTTACAAAATACTCGCAGAAATTTCGGCAGAGTCTCCTTTGTATTTCTCAAGGTTTCCCAAATACAACATAAATAATATCCCTAAGTGGAAACATAAGTAGTATTTCAAGAGAATGATATAAACATAACAACCCCACATCACCAACAACTCCACCAACATCACCAACACCACCAACCTCCCCTTCTAACAACATAATATTTATGTAAGAAATGAAACCATTCCAATTACTAAGAAACCAACGTGAGAGTAATTTCATAAAGAGGGCAATTTCAACTTAGCAACCCAATTGACATGAATATTGGAACAAATTGCTCAAGCAACATGAAACATCACTATTGCATCAAATAATTTAATTTAGCATACTACTTCAACCACGCATGCACCATGGTAACTTGGATGTTAAAAATTCCAATTTTCCATAATACTTCCAATAACCCAACATTCACATAATACATTAATGACATCACCAATACGAACGCCAATATCATGAATTTCACTATTAGCAATAACAAATTAACAATCCACGCTTTCCAACACACCATCATTCAAGCACCAAACACATCCATGGCAACATCCATTCTTACAAGTTAACCATCACATACACACAACCACAAATCACCCAAAAATGCTAAAGGATGCCATGATGCATATGATGCTCAAGTAATGCGATGTGATGCAATGCAATGCAATGGGATCCCATGAATGAGCCGGCGTGTACGTGCAAATGATTCTACTCCGTTATCACGTGGAGCCACCTAATGGTATCAAGAGGTTGCCCACGACGACTTCACCCGCCTCCTACCGTGGCAACTTTGTCCATGCCCGTGCACTCCACCTCGTGTCCTAACGTGACCATGTCACACATTTCATATTCCACGTGTATCCAACACACCGCCGATTTCCCATTTCATTTGCATTTCATATGAACCTCATTTTCATACAAAAGAAATTTAATAATAAATAAATTTCCACTTTCCATTTGAGAGCATTGTTTTATACGCATTTAGAAACAAGCATTAAAAACTTCTTCACCCAATTTTCACAACAACTTATCACACACCCTTCATGCAAGGAAGAATGAAGAGTATAACTTCCCGCATTGTAAATGAGAGTGATTCCGCATAATTTTTGAAATGAGTCCATCAAGGCAACATGAATCAAATCATCGCATCAAGTGAATTCCAAGCTTTATATAGATTCCACCACCACATGAAAATTGATTGTTAAAGCCCCTAACCAACCCAAATGAAGGCAATTTTACAAAATTTGACAAGGTAATACACGGGCCTACAATTTCATCATGAATAATTAATTTCACAAAATTGATGTAACAACCCAAAATCAAGCATACAAGAATTCACCATCTCGTATAATGAAAGCAACTTCATGAATTGAGAGCAATATCACCAAAATAAGAGCAACTTCTTTATATGAGCTATTCAACATAATTTATGAGAGGAGATGGGACATTCTATTATTTATGAAATGCAACTTAAGATCCCGACTCTCTTCTTATTTAAGTTACATTTCAAAATGAGGCAATTTCGTGTTGATAACCAATAATTATTTAATTGTTGATTAATTAGTTCAAATTGGCCATCAAGGCAATTCGACATAATCAATTAATGAGTCCATACTTAACCAAGACAATACCAATATTCCAAGTGAGACAATTTAGTAATTCCATACTAATAGAAACATCCCAACATTCCTAAATGGATAATTTGAAGAGGATTTGCCAACCTCCCAAAGAGAACAATTTTTCGCTATGTAAGCAATTCCACGCAATTAGTGAAATAATTCATTCATATGCATCTTCAACTTATTCATGGCTTTGAATTACTCTACCCAACATATGAAATCAAGTTAAATATTCCATGCCAAGCAATTTCACTAAAACCCCTAGAAATGCAAGCTTTGTACTAAAAGGCAATGAATTCAACCATGCGAGTAAGGATTGGACTCCTACCTCAAATCAAGGAGATCTCCACCAAATTCCAAGAGAAATCCACCATCTACAAGCTCCAAGCCCTAATCCTCTTCCAATTTGATGGAAACCCCCCTCTAGCTCCATGAGATTCTCCATGAACCCGTCATCCCGCATCCATGAAGCCCATCTCATAGCATCAAATCCCAATTCCTCTTTCCCCCAAATTCCTCATCTCTCTTCATGGATTTCCCCTCTTCTCTTTCTCCTCTTCCAATTTCATGAATTTCACCATGGATTCCTCTTCAAGCTTCAATCCCTAATCTAGCATCTTCCCCCAAATCTTCTCCCAATGAGATGAATACAATAGCTTTCCCCCCTCCTCTCTATCATAATTTCTTTCCCCGCCTTGATCTGAGGACAGCCGGCCATGGGGATTCGGCCATGGGAGGTCGGCATCAAGCAACTGGGGGAGAAAACTCGGCCATCTCCCTCAATCTCTCTCTTGCTCTCTCTTTCCTTTCTTTCTTTTGGAAGGATGCGGCATGGGGTTCCAACGACAGCATGGGGGCTTGGGGGTTCGGCCAGCAAGACAAAAGGAGGGGGATCGGCTGATGCTTGAGGAAGAAGAAGGGGAAGAAATAAAATGAAGGGTTAATGTATTTACAAGTTCGCCATCCAATAAAAATATCTCCTCTCATCTCATACTAAAAATCCTAGCCCTATAAGAAGCCTAATCAATACTAACTAAAAATAATCTAAACTCATCTCTAGCTACAAAAATTAACTTAGAGCATAAATAATATTAACAAGAATGATAATCGACATCAACAATAACACTAAAAATAACACCAAGAAGAATAACAATGTTAATACTAAGATTAACAAGATTAATAACCACCACTACACCATTCATGAATAATAAGTTCACTAAAATAATCCCCTTAGAATGCCATCACTAAGCACACCAATAAACAATAATAACATCCAAAACAACCATATAACCATTCACGTAAGAAAGTAACACGCATACAACAAAAGTCCTATGCACGCACACACATTACTATATTCATTCCATGCATAGAACACTAGGGCCATTACAGATACTTCTGGATCCAGAGTCAATGTGGTTGCCTCATTAAAACCTTGACTATGGAAAACCCTGTGGGAAAAACCACTGGCCAAGGAAAAAGAGTACAACTTTACAGTTGACTCCCCCTAATCTGATCAAGTTTCAGGCTTGCAGATCTCCTATATATCTATACATTTATCTCCTATGTGTCTATACATCCATCTCATCTGCAACATTCTGAAAGCAAAAGTAAAGTACAAGCATCACTCATATATACAAGTTTCACTCATATAAGACATTAGCAAAAACTAAAGGAGTGCTAGCAAACTTGGTAGACAGCTCCACGTCTCAATCGTCATTATCTGTGAGGTACTTCAGGACCTGGCATTGTATGTTCTTGAGCTGCTCCTTGGGTGATGAGCTTCTCGGGATGGTGGAAGGATGTAGACTTGGAAGGATTCTGTGTAGATCTTCAGGAGGTGGACATCCCTTTTATGCCATTCATCGCGATGATCTGTAACCTGCATATGCAAATACATTTAACATAGAGGATTTTTCCTCGACCCTTGGAGATAGCGCAGAAGCTACATATCTCTGATCCAGTGGCGCGCTGGGGGCACTGCACTGTACCTGGCTAATAGCTATACGGCTAACGCTCAAAAGAGACGCATGCAGTTGGCCAGGTAGAAGAGTGTTTCAAAGACACTTAAGGTACTTTTGGACCATATATATTCTTCCCCTCTTCCAGCTAATGGAAAGGGGTCTTTTAATGTATATCCATACAACCAAATAGGTGTATTTGGTGGAGAATGAAATTAATGTTTCTTCATCAATCATCATTGTATGAAGTTTACATCTTCGGGATGATTAATTAACGTCATCTTCAGGATGATAGTTCATTTCCAGGATAATAGTTTATCTTCGGGATGATTGTTCATCTTCAGGATGATTAATGTTCTGTAAGCCTAGAATTTATGCCTAGCTAGGGCTTTCATATCATATCATATCTGATAGATAGGCTTTAACAGATATTTCGGTAATTTCTCGTCAGGAGATCCAATAATATTTTGAGTTATTAAAATAATCTCAATTCTTTTAATTTGCTCTCTTAAGAACAATACTGTTTTTAAGATGGGCAAACAACAACCTTTTAATATGAGTCCTTTAATGATCTTTGTCTAGGTTGTCTTTCCTTTAATCATATTATTAATATGTGTCCCAAAAAGAAAGGAAAGTAAAGAAAAAAATTTGTACATGCAGTTGAAGAAATTTTATATCGGTGATGTTGTCACATCCAATAGCAACATCAACCAAAAATTCCCTCTTTTTGCCATTCGTTGGGTTACACCTTGACATAAACCAGTCGATGCATCAGATTCATCTTGTAAGTGAGTTCAGCTCATCTTACTTGATTACTTCCTGGTTTGAGCGATTTATACCTCTAAAAACTATAGCAAATTAAAATGCTTATAGCTAACGATTTTATTTTAATTCTCCTTCAATACTCAGTTATCCCTCAGGATTTGATATCATTTTTGATACCAGGACTTCAGGTCCAACACCTCATATTACATAAGTGAGTCCAGCTCACCTTATTATTGCCTCATTCCACATTATTATAATTTGGCCAAATCTCTATATTTGCTTCAGGCAAAATAGAGTTGTGGAAACGATATTTTATATTTAACTGGCAAAATGAAATATGAGAGAATTTGTCGACAAAATGTGTTCTTTCTTGTCCAAATCTCACCTCGTACGTACTATAATCATTTGATTTCTCCCAGAGGTGTCTCCTTCACGACGCGTTAAAGAAGTGAAGGTTCTGGGACGGGTAAAGAATATGGACAGATCCAGAATTGGTCCTTAACAACCAAGTTGCAATAAGGTTCTGGATTTGAGCTCACTTTCCTGTGTTGGCATTGTTTTTTCGGTCTCCAGGAGTAGATCTCTCTTTTTGGAGTCTAGTGGTATGTCCTCTCATCCATTGAGGATATCCACTTCTGCTACTGGTGGATTGCATCCAATATATTTGGTATGTCAATCCTAGCTGGATTTTTAGTAGCAGGGATGAGAAAGTTTTGACAATATCTATATTGTCAGTAACTATGTCTGATAACTGTTTTAATAGTTTCATAAGTGTGGATCTTCAGGATCTCATCACAATTCATGATAACCAGATCATAGATATTAATGATTTAAATGGTCATTTGAGCTTCAGGCTCATGGATGATTATAGTATTTCTGTTGAAACTGATTTTGGGACATTAAAGTTGTGAGGGATCTTCAGGATCTCATCAAATCTTTAAAATAGGATCATAGATGCACGTCTTAGGAGAAGTGAATTTAAATGCTTCCCCTGTTCAGAGTGCTCAGACTCTATTTATCTGGGATATTTACTTCTGATAAATAGTTCTGCATTTTGATGGTCTATAGTGGTGATATGGGGGTGTCTACTCATCATGGCACAATCTATAAGATGTGCTCTAAATGCTTCCCCGTCAGTGGTTTTCAGAAACTGTTTATATGAGGTGATCAGACTCATATAAATAGGTTCTAAGGATGCGTTTTGATGGTTTGCAATGTAATTGCATGTTCCCATGTGGTCACCTACAACTGGATTTTTAATGAATAAGAAATCCATTTAAATCATTTTAATGATTTATCTTACCCATATTTGGGTGTGAACACAAGCTTCAGGGTGTTCGTTATTTTTCCAGTTGTAAAACATTTAAATTTCCCAGTGTTATCCAACGTTACCACCATTTTATAAAAGAATGTGGTTGGATAATGACCATTTATTTAGAGGATATATTGATGAGTACACGAAGGGTACATCATCAGTCCTGTTAAGGGAGTGGACGAAGCCTATTTATATCCCTTAAATACTCTCAAGAGGCCTAAATGTCTTCATTATCTTTAATGATGATAGTATATCATCTTAAATTCATTTGAGGAAGTGGGGAGAGTCAATGTCCATGTGAATGGAGATGATCTCATTATCATTTTTCCCTTTTGAATAGGACAATGAAAGTTTCACCCTTTTTTGAAGAATCTTCGGGTTCGTCTGGTTGATGATGTCTGGCATCATCAATCCAGGGTGATATCGATCCAAAATTTGGTCGATTCTGGACACTTCTGGTGTTCCAAAATAATTCCTCTTTTGAATTTATGTGGCACTTTTGAAAAGTTCATTAAAATGCTCAAGTTAATTTTGTCCGGTAATAGTTGAACTGTGTTCAAACTGTGAATGATTACATCTTCACTTTGACTATTGTGCGGATCATTTTGGGACAAAGCTTCAGGCTTCATTTATTTCTTGAGTCATTAGGGATTTCGTTTTGACGAATATCCTTTTTGAAACTGTATAAGTTTCAGAGAGTATATGGCATCCTTGTTTTATTATTTTTAGGGGTATTCAAGATAGCAAAACATACGCAGTAAAATAAAATGTATTAAAACTACAAGAGAATAATACTGATGATAAGTCAACAAGTGACATAGTGTGATGTGTGCTCTTGAAAACATACAACAATAATTATGCTCATTAAGACTTATGTTATAACAACAGATTATTTTTGATTTCAAAGTTTATTTGTCCTCGGGGAGTAGCAAAATATACATAAGGTCAATTAGACTTTCGTCGTTTTGACTAGATATGTATGTATTTTTATATGGCATAAGTTAATGCACATTCATGTTTGCAAAAACATTATGGCTCTTATCAGAACTTCTGGTCTGATTTTGGCTTGCCATTGCTTACTCCATGTCGAGGTATATCGTATCTTCCCTTTCCCATTTAATCCAAGACTTCCCCTGTTTTGAGTTTTTCTTATTTTTATTTCAGGTCATGTTTGATCCTGAACTTCCCCTGATTTCAATATTCCTTATTTATAAAGGACAATGAAAATTAGTCTTGCTAAGGAGACATAAGCAGGGGTTTGAGCAAATTATTTATACTTCCACTTTTCTAATTAATAAGGGACTTTTAAAAAGTCTATTTGAATGCTCGAGTATAGCTTCAGGCCTTTTACTTGAGTCGTTCAAATTTTATGTGGATAGTTTACCATGCTCAGAGGGGAACAAATACGTGGGTGCGTAATATATTTCTCACTTATTCATTAAGCCACGACTTCAGGCGTATGCTTATATTCAAGGCTAGGAAAAAAATCTTTCCTTGTAAAAATAAAGGAGAGTACTCTTTTAAGGAGTTTAGCGGTATTATGGAAAACTTCTGGTGTCCATATTGGATTATATAGATCATAGATCTTATATATCTGTTTACCTCAAAGTGTGCATCTTTTATAAAGATAGCAATTATAATTTTCGCATAAACCATCGTATTTATTTTATTAGGGAGAGAGAGTGTTGACTTTTGATTTGATTTTGAACTTCGGGTTCATTTTGTCAAAGTGGATATGATATTAAACTTTTTGAAATCATTATTGTCTTATTGTCATAAATATCGTCATATCATGAGCCCATCATACATATAATGTAAAGCTTTTTAAACTAAAGATTATGTTCAATTGAATTGAAACAAGTATGATGTACACATGCTATTTATATGATGCAGGCATTTTAAAAAATCTTATCGCATGTATATAGTCTAGCAATAGGCGTTAAACTATATCAAAGTGATTTTGGCATGCTTTTTGACAGTTTCATTGTAACATTAACATGATATTAAAATAATTAACATCCACGCAATTAATGCATAAGCAATGAAAACGAAAATGACTTAGGACTATGTGGATCAGCCAGCCGACACCGAAATAAAAAGAAGTACAGTCCGAAGTTATATCAAAAATAGCATGAAAGAATAAAATACAACTCGGGAACTTCAGAGAGAAGCCCCTTTCTTCATTGTGCGTACGCCTTCAGCTCCTTTTTGGTGTCCTTCGGTCTTCTTTTTGCATTTATATCCTCACTTACAAATTTCTCTCAAAAAAAAGAAAAATTGCAGGAAATTAAAAGGTGTCGGAAAACTGGCTGATCCCTAAAAACATAGCCTAATTTGCACATCCACGCAGATAATATATTGGAAACATACAACCACGCAGATAATCAATCACAGGCATGTAAAGATTAATTTAAATAATCTAAATTGTGACGTGCAAAAATTTATTTTGAAAAACTTTTACCTTTGATCCATATTTTAATGTTTTGTTTACCGCTTTAAAACCCTTTAAATTTTCTTTTAATTATTTTGGGCTTTTTAGGGCCAAAAATAAAAGAAGGAAAATTATTTATGTAAACGGGCTAATTTTCTGGCCTTTTGGGCCATGAAAACAACCCATTAGGGTTAATTTGGGCATCCCCTGAAAAATTGGCCCGTTTAGGGTTAGAGTTTCGGAAAACCCTAGGGGGGCCCGCGGCGTGTCGCCGCGACGGCTGGCTGCGCAGAACGCGGCAGCCGCCGCAGCGGCGGGCCGCGGCCGCTTCCGCGGCTTTAGTCGGCGGCCTGAGGCCGCGGCGTTTATTTGCCGCCGGCGGCGCTTGTGAGGCGCCGCCGTTTCGCCTTACGGCGTGCGGAGATTTTGGATCAAAGGGGGGTAAAAACCGGATTTTTCAAGGATTTAGATCGCTAAAAAACAGATTTTTATTGTTTTAGGCATGCGGATCTAAAAAAATGTGATTTTTACCGTGTTTTTAAACTTTTTGATCCTAAAAACATGTAGATCTAACGTGAAAAGCAAGTTAGATCTAAAAAGTTTTGATTTTTGACTCTAGATTCGACAAAGGAATCTAGTCGACGGTTGGTGAAGGATGCCCTTTTCGCTCCCCGTTGAGAAGATTACGATCTTCTTGAATCTGAGCGATTGATGGATCTCCTTCCCCGCGAGCGGCCGTCTCCTCCTACGAGCGTGATCGTGCTGATAACGTGTTATGAACGAGAAACAGATTTGGAGAAGGGTTGAGGCTAGGAAACCCCTAGCCTCCTTTATATAGTATTCATAATGGGTACTCATTTGGGTGGATACCCAATAGGCCCAATGGGTCCTATTCATAACAACATTACAATTTTCTTTCTAATTTTCCCTTCCCACTCATATGGAAAATGAGAGAAAGACATAAAAATTTAAATTGAGGACTTATTTTAAGAGGAAAAGTTTGCAAGCCACCAAACTAACTCAAAATTATTATTTTTTTCAATGCAATTTTCTATTTAACTTTTCCAACAACCAAACATCAAAATTATTTTTCTTTCACTTTCATTTTCTTTTTCTTTCACTTTCATTTTCTTTCTTTTATTTTACCTAAACCAAACGGACTCTTTAAGGGCCTTTTGTGAAAGAGAATTGCTACATACACCGAACGTTCGGTGTTGGGATGAGATTATTTTCCAAAGTTAGAAAAAAATGAAATAATAAATCAAATCACATTCTCTCACATTCTCTCACTGTTACTTCGCATAGAAAGCTGGTGTTGGGATGAGATTATTTTCCAAAGTTAGAAAAAAATGAAATAATAAATCAAATCACATTCTCTCACATTCTCTCACAGTTACTTCCCATAGAAAGCTGTCTACTCCGCAAACCGAGCTTAGAAGTGTGTACAGTCATTCTCTTTGTGAAATCTAGGTGTTTAAGGTACGTGTGCAAAATATGCATGTGTACCGAGCAACTGTTCGCATAGCAACTCCCGTGTGTAAAGAAGTATGTATGAAGAGCAATTTGGGTCTGTGAGCATGGTAACTCCCTTGACCCAGGGTCTGACCCGCTACATTGACAGCCCTAATTATCTATAGAGAGATCTGCAGATCTCGTTCTCTCATCTCTCATCTCGCTGTTTCTCCTTCAGCCTCACCTTCTTCAACGCAACATACTGCTCCGTTTCCCCTCCGTCAACCCTCCCTGTTATCTGTCGTCTCGAACATCGAGACATCTCTCGCGGCGCCGCTTCTCTTTTGGCGGCGATCTCGGCCTTCTCTGCCGCCGGTCCATGGGCAACGATATCTCCCCGTCGATTCCATTCAACAAATCACCGTACGTGCAAAAGATACAGAGATTTGTTTTGTTTTCTATTTGTATGGGTACCATGATGGTGATGATGATGTGGTTTGAATCACGCGGTTCTTTGTTCTCACTTTATTTTTTGTTCTCTTGTAGTCTTCTTAGAGACGAAGAGGCCGCCTTTCGAGAGACATAATCTTGGTTCTGCAAAGAGCATAGAAATTCATGTAAGTTTCCAATTCTTTCTCTAATTCGCGAACTCGTTTCCTGATTTTTCTATCAATTATATATTCCCTTTTTTGCGTTTCCGTTTACAAATTGAATAATAATTTCTATTGTCTATTTTTATTAGACCAACAAAGTAACCGCAGCGAGCAAAATTTGTCCCACATCACGACAATCCTACTCAAAGGGAACATTTTTTGTTGTTGAAATATTGCATTTCCTAGTTATTTTAGCCGATCACCTGTTGTGCATAGAGATTGTTGCAAAAGTATTAAATCGCCTTAGATTTAGTCTGGCTTTGGGTTAGTCTCATTTACTATTGCCAGTGATTATATCAAATTCCTAAGGTTATAATTGGTTGTCGAACGTACTTCGAACTGGAAATAGTATGTAATTCAGATGCATAGATCACTATCCTGACAACAGATTAACAAAGTTGGGTGGAACCATACGCCCTATAAAGATTGGTAGTTCTTATTTAGCAACCAGAAGATTTCTCACAAGCAATGTCTCCTATGTAGAATCGTAGATCTCTTCTCCCTTTTTCTTCCATGTCAAGCGACCTGGATACTCCATCATTTCTCCAAACTTGATACCCCAGCTCGTGATAGAAATTAATTATAAATTTATCTCTTTGTAAATTTCCTTCAAGTATCTTCTGTAGCAACTGCCTTTAAAGAAAAGTGGCCTTATTCAATCAATCGATTTGGCCCGCCTTATACATGCTTATAATCATATTTTTACTCCATTGTTCTGTCTTAGTTTTTCAATGCATGCGTTGTCCATGTCTACGGACTAATATGAACAAAATAATGGCAAACATTTGGAAATTAAATTATAATGTTTTTGTTCCATCAATCAGTGTCAAAAGGAAAAACTGAAAGAAAAAACTTCTTGACCTGCTTGGCAGTAAGTAGGGTATATAAATCAAGAATATCAACGTCATCCCAAATTGAGTAGGTCATAATATAATATTTCTTCGTTTACTGGATCAATCGCTTCAATTCAAAAAGCACCATAACTGCATTGGCCTGACACACCAAGGCATTGACCAAAACCGGACTGTGGAGGATCTTTTGCGTTTGATTTTTGGGTTTGATGTTGCAATAAGGTGTTAATCATCAGCTTGACATGGCCGGTGCATGCATGCATCTAAAAACAATGATATATCATGCATGCAGTGTGAGTGCATGTTTTTAACACATTCATATTTATTTTGTTCCGTCAGATTACTTTAACTTTATGCTTTAATATAACAAATCATGTCAATGAAATGAACAATTGCATTTCAAATGTGAACATAGCCATGTATTTTATTGGTTCTGCTCGTATAATCGGTCTTTTGTTATAACATCTTACAAATATTAGGGTTTTTATTGCTGGCATTTTTTCTTTATTATGTATTTTAAATTTTGCTTTGGTTTCTTATAAATTTTGTTATTTTCAGTTGTTCTGGTAGATAATACTGTACACCAATCATGCTAAAGGACATCAGTACCAATGACCATCAACCGCATACTCCAGGCCGAATTCGACATCGAAAACGTTCCAATGAGGTCAGCATTTTGGTTGTCTTGTTTTATTTCTGTAGTTTCTTTTTCACGGTTGCAATTAGTGGTTATCTTCTTGGTTAATGCAGATTTATCTGTATCCATTTAAAACTAATTAGGCAAGATGGTCTGGGAGCAATGGATAAAATCCAATCATTTTATACCTTGAGTTAATTTATGATATGGCTCACTTTTTTCGTGTGCTAGCTAGTCTTCTCATTGTCTATGTTGATGGTTGATTACTGAGTTCTATAGGAAGACATGGTTTCTTACATTTCCACACTGGTTATATACAATGGTATCAACATCAATTTTCATTTTTTGGGTGTGTGTGTTTGGTTTTTTTTGTGTGGGGGGGGGGGGGTGGGGGGGGGGGGGGGGTGGGGGGGCAAGAGTCACTAATTGATATTTGGGATTATCCATGATGTATCAATAAACAATGTTTTTTCATTTATTCTCAGGTTTCCTCGCCGAGCAATAAAGCTAATGGATCTAATTTGCTTGTCAATGACCAAACCAAATACAAATCAATGCTCATTCGTACATATTCATCAGTTTGGATGATAGGGGGATTCATATTCATTATCTACATGGGTCATCTATACATATGGGCATTGATTGTTGTCATCCAAATCTTTATGGCAAGGGAATTGTTTAATCTACTAAGGAAAGCAAATGAGGAGAGGCAGCTTCCAGGGTTTAGGCTCTTAAATTGGTATTTCCTTCCTAATATCTCTGCTTATCCTTTGCAATTCTACATCATCTGAAATAATGTTTCAAGTGAACTGGAATGTGTTAAAGGTTTCGATTGAGTCTCACTTTTATCTTTGTATCACTTCGATATGCAGGCACTTTTTCTTCACTGCAATGTTGTATACTTATGGGCGCTTTCTCAGTCGGCAGCTTGCCAACACTGTAACGTCAGATAAATTGTTCTATAAGCTTGTTAGCGGACTTATCAAATATCAAATGTTTATTTGTTATTTCTTATATATTGCAGGTTAGAATCATTTCTTTCTGTATTATTTCACTATAGAATATGCATTTTCTGTAATTCCACTGCTTATTGACAATAATAATCATATATGTTTCTTGGAATTTTAAAGAATGTCTCATATTCATTTTGCAGCCTGTTTTTTTTGCATCTCTGAGCTCCTTGTCTATGACTCATTCAGTTGCTTTGTATTGATTCCTCTATGATGTCACATTCCATGAAAATAGAAGAAGCCAAAAAATAAGGGGGAATTCCATCCCGTCACACAAAAAAGAATGAAAAAAAAAATCTCCAAACTAAAAATATGAAAAGTTCAATTTAGCAAGAAAGCCCAACACACATCATGTAAGACCAAGTATTGCTTATCTTAGAAGATTCAGCAATTGTTGAGTTGTAAAAAACTTGCCTCTGGTGGAGTTGTTAATTAGATATTAGTTGAAGCATCAACTACTGGCTCTCAAGTGCAACATTTCTAGCATATTTTGTCAGAGTGACTATATTAAATTACTCACTTAAATTTAGGTCTCCATGAATATAAAGATTTATCTTATAAAAAATGAAGCAGAAAGATTCTTGTCATTTCTTAGACCAACTACCATAAGTACATATTATTATTTATATAATTGATACCTTTTTCATGTGATATAAAAGATATGCACTCAGGATCCGTGAAGCCTTCAAGAGAGATGAATGTACAAATGATATAGAAGTTTTATGTCGTTGAACTATTCCGTTCTTGCAGAATGTTAGTTTTGATTTGTTTTCTTTTTCATTTATTTCATTATATATTTTTAACATGTGGAGTTCAGTTTAACTTCCACATCTGAATTGCAAAATTTGCCTATGAGTTAATTCTTTCAAACTCTTTGAGATTGTATTCTTTATGATATCATATTCTCATGTATGGGTTCTGGTGATTTAACTTTCAATTTTTTCTGCTTAGGTTTTGTGTGGTTCATACTTACACTAAAGAAGAAGATGTACAAGTATCAGTTCAGTCAGTATGCATGGACGCACATGATCCTTCTGATGGTGTTTGCTCAATCCTCTTTCACTGTGGCCAATATATTTGAAGGAATCTTTTGGTAACTTTGTCTTACTGTTTCTTACTTTCTTTCTCATGCTTACATCATAATATATAACCAAGGCAGATGTATTGTCAACCGCTTATGGTTGTCAGTTAGAGTATCACCATGCTCTGTTAAAGGCTTTTTAAGGCATATGAGTCCTTTGTTACCATTGCTATATTTAAGAACATGCTTGTGAATGATGTATTTATCTATTTGTCCTTAGTGTTCACATTAGTTGTCAGAAGGCATCCAACATTTCAAACAAGTTTAGTTCCCGTAATCCGTCTACCAGCTATTAGGGAATGCTGATCCATAGAATTGGTTGTTAGATAATCAAGATGGATCATTTTGTAAACTTCGGAGGCCTGTAAGCCGAAAATGCACATCTTGGTGACTCAAATGTATCAAGTTTTAAGATGATCCATGAATGAGCAATACAGAAGCATTATCGTTGTGCTGATGGCCTGCATTCGGCACTGTTTCTGTTTGTGAAAAATATTATATAGTCAAGAATATCAACTAGCTAATTCATAACATGTGATATGAACCAAACTGTTAATCATTCATAGTTTCAATTGAAACATGGTGGCATTGAGGCTTGATTCAATCGAAGCTGTTAGGTAAATAATGCTGTAACTAACTATAACGCGAAAAATTGAGTAGATTTATATGCAACAATCAAAGAAAGGATTTGAGGCTCGTTCACTCTCTAAATAAGCATACTTATGAAATTAATGTGCTTTTGATGGGGGCAAAATTTGCATGCAAGCTCGAGGTGACCGTAAAGATCGGAAGTGATGTAAATAGCACCACTGATTTCAAGGTGGGATGGGTAACATTGCTTGTCTGATTTGAATATATTAGAATCATTCCCATTCGACAATTATCTAAACTATGTTAGGAAAGTGTTGCCTCTAAGTAGAGATGGGAATGGGTCGGAGTCATGCTGGAATCGTATATGACCGTGCCATTAAGTATAGGGATTGGATTTCTAGGTTGTCCTTTATTTTTTTTAAAGAATGGTTGGACTCTGGTGACAATTAGATCCACAATATTACGTAATTAGTAAATGAATTGTAATATCTTAAGTACTTTTTAAAATTAACCACTATTCATTTCTTAGGGATAAATTGCCAATCATGTAAACGAGTAAAACATGTGTATTTTGTAACCAAGCCCCTGATTTACTAATTTTGACAATAGACAGAGCGATCATTATTCTCCTGTAATGTGATTGCAAGAGGTCCACAAGCTTATGCAATTCCTCCTCCTCATTTATATAATAAAAGCAACCAAAAGCAAAGATAATGCATCAACACTGTTATCTATTCTTTTCAGACCGCTCGTTGCGTTAAGAAAATTTAGAAGAACACGACTTATTTGGCCTCATCGGGCCAAATTCCTTTATGTGCAAACTCTGGTGACAATGAGATCCACAATATTACGTAATTAGTAAATGAATTTTAATATCATAAGTACTTTTTTAAATTAACCACTGTTCATTTATTAGGGATAAATTACCAATCATGTAAACGAGTAAAACATGTGTTTTTTGTAACCAAGCCCCTGATTTACTAATTTTGACAATATACAGAGGGATCATAATTCTCGTGTAATGTGATTGCAAGAGGTCCACAAGCTTATGCATTTCCTCCTCCTCATTTATATAATAAAAGCAACCAAAAGCAAAGATAATGCAGTGACAATGTTATCTATTCTTTTCAGACCATTCGTTGTGTTAAGAAAATTTAGATGAACATGAATTATTTGGCCACATCGGGCCAAGCTCCTTTACGCGCAAACTCTGCCCAATCACAAATAAGGCCAAAAATCTCGGCCAGAGACCGAATGAAATCATGAATGCTTTGACCAATTTACTGCCCTATCTCGAAAGGCTATAGTGTGCAAATAAAATGATTTCTAATTATTACAGATGATATAGTTTGACAAGCTAGGACGCTAGTCTACTTTGGAAGAGAAGAGGGGCTTGACGACTCTGGTTATTGAACTTGATGTTTACTTCCATGAGTTTCGGGTCAACATTTTGTTTGTTGAGGAGAGCGCTTTTCATTTTCTGCAGCAGATAATCCTACCACTCTGTTTAGTTATAGCTGTATTGGTCTTGATGGGCCATTCGTAAAAGTTCAGTCTGGAATATAGTTGGAAGGAAACATAATTTACTCAAACTACTTCTTTATAAAATGGCATGAAGTTGATTTCTTACCTCACGTGCATCTGGAGAAGATGTTTGGGGTCATATAGTCAATTTTAGGATTGGTCAGAAGGCATATCTAACCCATGTCAACCCAGTATTGGGGTATCCATATCTTTGTGCATAGCTGATATACATGTATTTCCTATGTTGAAGTATCCATGCCTCAACCTCGAGCACCCTTGATTTTATTTATGATATATTACTCTTCTGGCTTTTTTGTATCGGCCTTACCTTCTTGGTAGTGGCAATAGAGAGTGAGTTTGAATATATCTGTGTGTTTTAGATAGTTTCTTTCATTACTTCCCTGATGGATGATTTAGTAATTTTTTAATTTAATATGTTTCTTTATGTATCTCTTTAATCTAAATTTCCATGTAGATGGTGGTGAAATTGTTTTATTTATTAGTCAAATTTCTTGTATTCTTAGCAAATCTGATTGCGTGTGGCTTTGTATTCAGGTTTCTGCTGCCAGCTTCACTTATTGTCATCAATGATATAGCCGCATATTTTTTTGGGTTCTTCTTTGGGAGGACACCATTAATCAAATTGTCTCCAAAGAAAACTTGGGAGGGTTTCATTGGTGCCTCAGTGGCAACAATGATCTCAGCCTTTCTGGTCAGTTTTACTGGCATGTTTACATATCAGATTCACTTAATTCGTCTTATTAAAAGGTCACAATTGTATGCCATGTTTTTCGGTCCTTCACTTGACATAGGCAAGTTTACTTTTGTAGAACTATATTTTTATCTTCATGTTAAACGTGCTTGTCATTATTCATCGTTAGTGGAGGAAGTTTGGAGCAAAAGATTTGGAGAGTTTGCTAACTCTTCTGTACACAAATATATTCTATATACTATTACCACTTTTACAAATACAACCCGATACGCAATAATATTACATATTCTAACCCTACCCACTATGCTTGAGCATATATATCGTATATGCCCAGCTTGTCACATATAAATTGGCACATATAAATTGGATACAGAAATTACCAAGTTGCATTATGAATAGATCTGCTAGTTGATTCACCAAAGCGACATGAAGATCCTCTTTTTTAGGTCCTTTGGAAAGCCGGTAAAGTGCGCGCGCCGGTGAGCTGGTAGCCTGGGTTCGAAACCCGGAGGAGCCATACACTACTCCTAAATTCGCCCGGGGGGATTTTTTTTTGTTTTGGGGGGGGGGGGGGGGATAACGGGACTCGAACCCATGTCGCCACTGCGGAAGCGGGCCGAGCTACCCAAGTGAGCACCCAGCGGGACTCACATGAAGAACCTCCATGATCTTGTTTTTGACCATCTTTTCATGAAACAGATAACAATCAAATTCAAATTCGATATGTTTCATACATGTATGAAAGACATGATTTTTTGTAAATATGGATTGCTTTCTTGTTGTCATAGTATAATTACATTGCCAATGAAGGTTCTATCATGAGATCTTATATACATACCAATCCACACGTGACATTTGTTATGGCCTAAAAATCAGATTTCACACTAGATCAAGAGATGACAGCATATTTCTTACTCTTTCATGATGCAAGGTTACCACAAACAAATAGTCAATAACCTTAGATGAATCTCTTATCAATAGGAGATCATATCTAATTTGTATCTGATAAGGTAATAACTTTAATGTGTCCATAATTTGTCCTTTATCTGGTGCACCCTTTAGATATAGAACTATTCTAAGTGCAATCTCTTAATGATTTGTCAGTATAGCTGACATGAACTGAATTACTACAATAATTGAATATGTAATATCTGATCAAGTTATGATGAGATATGTCAATTTTCCCACTACCTTCACATGCTATATGAGATCATCTAATGGCTTCCTTTGATCCAACAACAACCTAGAATTTAGATTCATATGGGAGCTAACTGATTGGTATCTGGATAAACTAGTTTCTCTAAGAATATCGAGTACATAGTTTTTCCGTGACAACACCACATTATCATGATTTAAATACCTTTATACCATGATAGTAATGGAATAACCTAAGGTCATATAGTCTGAAAGTATCGATGCAAGATGCCTTCAATGCTACGATCCCCTAATGCATTTTGTAATCACTCTCATCAATGTAGACAATCAACTATATGCGTTTTTCTAGAGTACTCGAAAGAAAATCGAGTATACTTGAAAGAAAACCGAGTATCTCTCTTTGCCGTGCGTAGTCTAAAATCCTGAACCATCACAGTAGATCTATCAAATTAGACCCGTAGAGACTACTTTAAGCCATACAAGGATCACTTCAACCGACGCTTTTTTAGATGTCCTCTGGGTAACAAATCTTGGTGGTTGCTTCATGTAAACTTTCTCATTAAGAATGAAAAATGCATTCTTAATATCAAGTTGATGGAGGGGCCAATGATGGGTAGTGACAAGCAATGTAAAAATTGGACAGAAGTCATCTTAGCTATTGGAAAGTATGTGTTCAGATAGTCTGGGCCAATGTACCCTCACGACTCATCTTCACATTATATACCCATTTGCACTATACAATAGACTTGCCAGGAAGAGCGTAACCAAATCCCAAGTTCTGTTCTCCTTTAATGATATCATTTTCTCTTTTATTATCTTGAGCCATGCCGACTGTGCAAGAGCTTCTGATAATGACTTAGGAACGAAATTAGAACCAACATAATATAAAAAAATATAATGATCAGAATAAAGATATGCAAAGGACGCTGATGTATAAATGATGAGTTGAACAACTACATGTATCTTTGTGCAAAGCAGTTGGTATGTCAACGTCGTACTCATCAGAAGATTCAACCAGTGAAAGAATTGGAGTCGGTTCAACTGTAATAGGTATGACATCAGAAGTTGGCACATGAATAGAGAAAGTCCTGGGACGTCTATGATAAACTTGCATTAGCATATCTTGACCTTGTTGCATATCAGTCGTTCCCAGTCGTTCCCATACCTGAAGAGTTATTCCATGCAACTCATTTTGAGGAATAAGAAAGAATGAAAACTCTTCATCGGATATGCAATCATGTAAGTGACAAGATTTTGAAATATGCTCTACAGAGTAGGACTGGAACCAAAAGAAAGTGATGTCAGCAGCTATAATACACTATCTTGTTATGGATAGAAGCACTTATAACCTTTGTGTAGAGTAATCAAGAAAATATACTTCAATGGTTGTGGAGCATATTTGGATTCAGTTGGTCTAAAATTATGCACAAAGCATATACACCTAAATATACATGGAGTAAGAGAAAATAACAGAATATCTGAAAATAACAGAGTATGGAACCTTATTGTCAAGAACTGATGACATTATTCTATTAATGAGATAACATGCAGTCAAAAAATTTTCTTCTTAAAAATATTTAGAACCATCTCTATGAAATAACAGTATGAAATAACAGCGACTGTGTCACTTCAAGAAATACCTGTTTTATGTTCAGTTACTTCTTTATGTTGTAGTGTATATGAACATGATGGGTGATGGATGTTGTAGTGTATATGAACATGATGGGTGATGGATTATACCAGACTATATTATAAACTTAATGACAGCAGAACTAAAGTACTCCTTAGTATTATCACTATGTGCTATGCACATGTACATCAAATTGTCTTTTAATCTTAACATAAAATTTTGAAAGATAGAAAATTCTTCAGATTTATCCTTAAGGAAATAAATCCATGTAACATGAGAGAAATTATCAACAAAAGCAATACTGTGTTTAAAATTAAGTTTCAATTATACAAGACATGTTTTCATGCATCGAAATGAACAAGTTCAAATGGTTTATGCGTTCTCTTATTAATCCTAAGAGGACATGACCCTCGATGGTGTTTACCTTGCTGACATGATTTACTCTAGACTCGATAAATGATTCAACTGAGATACTAACCCTGTCAAGTTATGCAAAGAAAGATGTGCTAATCGATTATGAATTTTGATTGGAGACATAATGTCAAGTAATGCAATAAGGGTATAAGTCCCGACAATGTGATATAATCTGTCAAACTCGTGCCCTGTGTTAATTGTTTTTATTGTCCTAATCTTGTTTAAAATAATATATAGGAACAAAGGTTATTAATAGTTTAAAGAGTTGGTAAGTTCACTGGCAGATAACCAATTAAACGAAAACTTAAACAAATGATAAACAAAGGGTAACGATATATTAGGTGTTACATGTACAGTGTCAACATTACTAATTGAAGAAACTGACCCATCTATTAACGTGATACCATATAAAAAGGGATAAATTCTAAACGAGAAAGGATATTAAGGTTATCAGCCATGTGATGCGAAGCTTCTAAATGTATCATTGGGATACATGTCGTGGGAGTGAAAATGAAATGAGTAGAATTATTAGTTTTGGCAAGCGCAACAGTGGGTGTTGAAGAAGTTCTGAATTTCTGAAACTATTGGAACATCAACCATTTGTTACTCCTTTCTAGACCACACCACCGAAATGTCTCCAAACCGAAATTATCGGTAGAAGCAATATGTGCTGACTGAGGATGCTATATTTTATTCTGTAGTTCTTAGTATTCCTGTTTTGTGCCTTATCTTTCTTCAGTAATGTCATACCCTTATGTCCTTTATCCCATCAAAGCTTCCACTGTCGATTCCAATAGGCTCACACGATCCATTCCAACAGCGCTCTCACAGCCTGTGCTAATCACATCTTCTCTACCAGGACCTCTACGACGACCAGCCCATGTAGGATTAACACCATGTGGTTTTACATGTTATGGCTGAGGGATTGCCAAAGCAGTTTAAGTTTGTTACTCATTCCCGCATGTAGTAAGAAAAAATCATGAGGAAATATTCTTTGAAGTATGTTGAATGTTTCTGATGGGAAATCAACTGCTGAACTCTCGATCATATGTGACCATGCAGATCATACTTAGACGATAAAATTTTAAGAAAATCTAATTAAAAAAATTCATTTCCCAGTTTGTCCATCTTTTGTGCGTCAATACAGACTGAGAACATTGTTTTCAGTTTCTACACAACCTTTTATATTCTTCATTAAACTATGAAAGAGGTCGCTCATCCATTTTTTTATCCTCTGACAGCTCAGGTATAATTGCATAAGCTCTATTGAGATTATTAAATCATGAATAAAGCTCTATCAAGCAATGCTATAACTGCTTGATAGTTAACATGTGTAACACTTATCCTGTACATGTAGCTCTAAGATGTTCACCCTATGGTTGTAGGGTCTAACATCATCCTGCTTCATTCATCTATCTTTGCTTTTAAAGGATCGTCAATAAGATGCTTCACCTTTAACTGACTGAAAATATGATTATCTATAAGTCTTTAAAAAATTTGTGCCATTTGTCATTAAGATCTATGATTATGTCAGACACTCCTGATCACCATGTCTCACATCAGATTTTTATCATAAAGATATAATTTGAAAGACAAACACATGGAAAAATATATATGTAAGACTCTGGTATTCATCAAGTTCTTATTGAGCCTCTTTAATTGAGCTCCATCTTTAACCAAACCACTCTTGCTATGGTCAGGTTTGTTCAATTTTTCTAATGGAGCCTAAAATTTTGTGCAAACTTGGGTTGTTTTATAAACTTGTTTCTGCAAGGTTTTATGAAGTAGATTGGAGCCGAGCTTTGATCTTTGTGAGCAAATTACAGCCCTAATTTAACAAGTCCCATGCATATTGTTCCTATCATTTCCATAATCATATTTTCAACTTCCCATATTTATTCCTTGACCTATCTTCTTAATGTATGATCAGTGAAATTATACGCAAACCTTAGATCCAACCATTCCATGTGCTCCACATAAATGATAGTTATATATCTCTAACAAAACCTAACCCATCAATAGGGAGAGAACATGACATTGCACCTTCTTATCCGAGTGAAGCACTAATAGTAACTCCATCAATTTCATGGAAGGGGAATACTCTGAGTTTCAATATAGTGTGCATCTGACAGACTACAAGCAATCTGTCTTATAATCATCAATTGTTGGGAAAAAGTGACTTGATAGACCCTTTGTTTTTGTTGGTGTCCATCCAAATGCATCAAGCAAAGATAATTTGACTGTAATCTGTCAGCATTCGACAACACAGACATGGTCATGACACTCGATCAAATGCCATTTGTAGTAGTAGTTCCAATATGGCATTTTATCTAAAGTAGGCTGATCATCAATATATTAGGATGGGAATCCTTCATAGCAAACATCACCAAAAGTCCTAGAAGAACCATGCAATACATAACCTAATTAACGAGAGCCAACTTTTACACACAAACTATTATTATAGATTTGATGATTTTTTGTTCCATCTTTTCGAGCTCCTTGGGCTGAACACATGTAACCCGCCAGAGTCAATTTATTTAGCTTGTCTTTTTAACTTGCATGTTTGACATCTTTCTAAATTGAATGATGCTTTGTTGCTTCTGATTAATTTTTAGATAGCTTCTTTTTGTAAGAGGTAGTTTTTTCGAATCTTATTTTTTCTAAAAATGAGTCTTCTGCACTTAGCAGATATTTATATTGTAATTATATTTTGATTTTTGATGCAGTTAGCAAATGTTATGGGGCACTTTCGGTGGCTAACATGTCCCAGAAAGGTAATCCTGTTCTCTTATTAGATTATTGGAAGCAACAGTTGATGTGAATTAATACTTGTTTGAGGGTACTAACCAGTTCATGTGGATGAAATGCTTGCAGGACTTGTCTACCGGATGGCTTCATTGTGATCCTGGTCCAATGTTTAAGCCAGAATACTATTTGTTAGAAGGAGTGGTGCCTCAATGGGTGAGTTATCAAGTTCAAATTTTGGTTTCTGTTTATGTCGCATATAGATATGTATCTGTCTTCATGGTTGGTATGCAATCATGGAAACATATTTATCATGATTTCTCTTTGCAAAATTTGAAAGGAAGCGGAGGGACACAAGTACCCCAATTTCTGAAGTATAAATTTCTACTGAAACTTGGAAGGCCAGTGGATTTAGCGTTGGTTGATAAAATTTTAAGTCTGACTTTGAGAAAATGGTAGATTTTTTCTATGGAACAATCTTGGATGGTGTATATTGCCACTTTCTGATAAGAGACTTATGCTTCATTCCCCATTCATGATAAAGTATTCTGCATTTGTTCGTTTCCATTTCTCATCTTTGCTATAGTTCAATAGTTCTCCATCATACTCTGCAGTTGTTCCTTTCTATTTCTCATTTTAGGGTTCTACTTCCTTTGTTCTTTACCATGTCTCACCTCGGCATATGATGTCTTTCCATCTGCTAATTGTAGGATCTAAATAAGGCCTAGAGGGGGGGGGGGGGGGGGGGGGGGGGGTGAATAGGCCTTTGACCAAATTATCGCAAGATAAAAATTAAGCCTAGTTTACAGCATGCAGTTTAGGAATCAGACAATCAAAGCATTCACAGAAGACACATGATTTAACGTGGTTCGGTCCCCATGACCTACGTCCACCCCAATGAGCAATCACTTATACTGTTTCTTTAAGAAGTTACAATCTCCCTTAGATTGGTGCCCCAACACCAACCTGTCAGACCAACTCAAGCTCACCAAAGCCAAAAAGAAACATACAAGTATCACTCCCCAACCCAACTTGCCCCAACAAGTTTGGTTCCCAGAGTCCCAAATAACGGAAGAAATTATATTACAGAAATGCTGATCAAAACATTAATAACTTCACAAATAACAAAGATCAAGAGTTTAGAAAGCTCATTTGTGAAGATCTCTCTGGTTGTCGTCTTTCAGCACATCAGTAGCTTCGCAACGCTTCTTACGGAATGATGATCGGATGTCTGTAGAAGAAGTAGTCGCTGTCCCTGTGGAGGTAGTCGGTAGAAGTTCCTCACTCAAAATGATCTCATTTGCTGCACAGGAGGAACTAGCTGCTCAACTTGCTATCACTGCGTCGGGGATGAAGTCACGGTCGCAACGCTGCTTACGGAACTCAATTTGGATCTCTAGAATTCCACTTATTGATGAATTAGTGAAGAGTGTGCATGCCTTTATATAGAATTGAGTTAACGGGTTGGAGTTACTGTGCTTGGAACCCGATCCGCACGAAAAACACGTTTAAAATAGGCTTAACGGGTCGGGTTTAAAATCCGATGTCGGCAGCGATCCTGGCCGTTGGATCGAGCGGGATTCGTTGAGGAGCCGCCACGTGGCGGTCAAAATTCGCGCGTCGTCGCCCGCCTCCGCTGACCCGGACCCGCCGTGTCGGCAACCGTCCGATCTTCGAGCGAATGGCTGCGATGCAGCCACGTCGCCCCGGATTACGAACAGCGGCGCCCGCCATCCGCGACTTCGTCCGATCGGTTGGTGACCGTTCGATGCTGATCGAGCGGCGCTGAAGAAGCCATGTCGCCCGCTTCGAGCGGCCGTTGGATGTGGAACGAACAGCGCAGATGATGCCACGTCAACTTGGATTTAAATCTGCGATGAAGCGTATATATGCACAGTACCGTATGCCGTATTTGCTGAGTATTTTCACTGTATTCTTGCGTATTTGAGCATCAAATAAATCCCAAAAATTCTGAAATAATTCTTAAAAATCCCAGAGCTTCATATTGACATGTGAGAATTGTTTCACCTCATTTCACCACTTGTAGAAAAAGTTTCTTCTTTGTATACTCAATATTTTCTCGTATTTCTCCGTATTTGGACTTCAAACAATCTCCATAAATCCTGAGAAAAATCCCATGCTATTTATAGCCTATGATTAACTCTAGAGTAGAGTTTCATAGCTATACTCCATTGTTTGATCAGCTTGTGTAATTCCAAATGAAGTTTCACCCTTGTATCTCTACGTACTTGAGTACGTACATGTGTAACCTGAGCAATCATGACTATAGGGACCTGTGACACACTCAATAAACAGATTAGAACAGTTCAGTAGGGTTTGTTATCATCAAACATAGGTTAAATGCTGTTTCCAACAATCTCCCCCTTTTGATGAGAACAAACCAGACATTAAGATTACATCAAAAATGTGTGAAGTGTGTGAGTGTGTGAAGCATGAATATGAGCAGGAATGACAAAATGATATGCTCCCCCTATTGACATGCTCCCCCTATCTACATGCGCAATCTTAATATTTCTCTCCCCCTTTGTTTTCATCAAAAAAAATGTATAAAATAGCATATGAGGAATGGAAAATTGAACATTATAAAGCAAAACAAACATGCAAGACATCGATGACCACAATGAATAAATAAGCAATAAGCACTAAGTCATAACTACCATAATTCATCTTCGTGCTCAAGTGTGATGATCAAATGTTTAGAACATATGGAGAGGTAATAAGGAATATAGCCTGTCATAACCATCTTTTCCACTGAATATATGAACATCAAAGATTGAGTTTCCCCTTCTCATGTAATATGAGTTCAAGTTACCAATTCCAAACATGACCGAGAAGGATTTTTAAATGTGAAATGGCAGTGCTTGACGGACTTAACACCAACGCTAAAAAAAATTACATTTATAGCATAAGTTGGATGTCCAAGGGTAGTATCAAGGACATGGATCGTATCCATTTTTCATACGAAGCTCTGTGTATATAATTTGAAGACACTCGTCTTGCTATTCTTTTTATACACGTATATTTTGATGAGAGCTTTTCTTTTTACCCATGCCTTGAAACATCATATCCCATTAAAACATAAATTAGTCCACCAACAACCACTTTTCTTATTCAATATTTCAAATCCATATCAAAAAACATATTGATCTGTGTAAGTGTGATTGGAAGATGAAAAACGTTAGTTACTCATTAATGAATATGACCTAATTAAGCATGTAGTCTTTGAATGCAAGCATTGTTAAGAATATAATATTCAAAATCCATAAGACATATGTTTTGCATTTAAAGCTGTTTCTGATGAAAAGTGCAAAATGAGGAGATAGACAATTCACTTTCCCTTTCTTTTTATATATATTTTTATTTTATTTTTTATTTTTTATTTTTTTGTAGCACACCACACAAAAACAATAAAAGCACACCAAATAATATTTGAACTCTAAATATGATCAATAATGCCCAATTCTAGACGTAGACGACAAAAGCGATCTTCTGGCAAAGGTTTTGTAAAGATATCTGCCAACTGAGAATCAGTAGAAATATATTCAATGGATACATCCTCTTTTGCCAAATGATCTATAAGAAAATGATGTCTTACGTCTATGTGTTTTGTATGAGAGTGATGGATAGGGTTGTTAGAAAGATCTATGGCACTCTTGCTATCACAACGAAGAGGGACTTTTCGTAATTCTAATCCGTAGTCAAGTAAGGTTTGCATCATCCACAGTACCTGGGCACAGCAGCTGCCAAGAGCAATATACTCTGCCTCAGTGGTGGATAGCACAACACTATTTTGCTTACGGCTAGACCAAGAAACTAAGGATTGTCCCAAAAGAAAGCAATTTCCACTAGTGCTCTTTCTATCAACCAAGCTACCAGCATAATCAGCATCAGCATAGCCAACCAAATTAAGATTACCACAAGAGGGATACCATAGTCCAAGTGTAGGAGTGTGAATAAGATATCGAAAAATCCTCTTAATGGCTATCAAATGTGATTCTTTTGGACAGGCTTGAAATCGTGCACACAAACAGACCGAAAACATGATGTCTGGTCTAGATGCAGTTAAATAGAGTAAGGACACAATCATACCTCGATAAAGCTTTTGGTCCACATCTATACCTTTGTCATCCTTTTCAAGCTTCGTCGTCGGACTCATTGGAGTTCGCATTGGCTTTGCATTTTCCATCCCAAATTTCTTCAACAGTTCTTTTATGTACTTGGTTTGGGAAACATATATGCCATCTCCAGTTTGTCTTACTTGAAATCCCAAAAAGTATTTCAACTCTCCGACCAGACTCATCTCAAATTGATCCTGCATAACCTTTTCAAACTTTTGGCATAAAAGATCATTAGTAGCACCGTAAATAATATCGTCCACATAAATCTGAACAATAAGAAAATGATCATGTTCATGCAAGATAAACAAAGTGTTGTCTGCACTACCCTTTTTAAAGTTATTTTCCAAAAGATATGAACTGAGACGGTCGTACCAAGCTCTGGGAGCTTGCTTCAGACCATACAAAGCCTTTTGCAACTTGTAAACGTGATTTGGAAAACTATGACTTTCAAAACCAGGGGGTTGTTCAACAAAAACATCTTCTTTCAAATAACCATTTAAAAATGCACTTTTCACATCCATTTGCTTCAATTTAAAACCTTTAAAACTTGCAAAAGCCAGCAATATTCTAATGGCTTCTAATCTAGCAACGGGTGCAAAAGTTTCATCACAATCAATTCCCTCAATCTGGTTATATCCTTTGGCCACTAATCTTGCCTTATTTCTGATTACATTTCCAGATTCATCAAGTTTGTTTTTGAAAATCCATTTAGTGCCAATAATTGGGTAATTATTAGGTCGGGGTACTAATGACCAAACATTATTTCTATCAAACTGATTAATCTCATCATGCATGGCCATAACCCAACTTTCATCAGTTAAAGCGATTTCAACGTTCTTGGGTTCAATTTCAGAAATGAAGTCACCATGAATGCATAAGGCACACAAGTTATTGAAAGTGGATCGAGTGCGTATACCTTCCGTAGGAGTCCCCATGATCAGCTCAGGTGGATGATGTGGATTGAACCTGAGCTCTCCTCTTTCCAGTCTATTTCCTTGTGGTACTTCTGGTTCAGCTTCCTTTTGGCCTTCAGATGGTTCAGCTATGTTTTCAGGCTCTGTAGTTTCCTTGTCTACATCTCCAGCTTCAGTTTCCCTGCAATTTAAAGGATCTATTTCAGATTCATCAAATTTCACATTAATTGACTCAACAACAGTTAAGGTTCGTTTATTGTAGATCCTGTATGCTTTGCTCCTTGATGAATATCCTACGAACACTCCTTCGTCTGATTTGGATTCAAATGTTCCCAGCTGATCTCCTGTGTTTAAAATGAAACACCTGCATCCAAATACTCTGAAATATGAAATGTTAGGAGTCTTGCCATGCCACAGTTCATAGGATGTTTTGTTCATTAAAGGTCTAAGCATAACCCTGTTGAAGACATAGCAGGCTGTATTCACTGCTTCGGCCCAAAAATACATAGGAAGAGAATAATCATTAAGCATGCTTCTTGCCATCTCTTTTAAAGTTCGATTCTTTCTTTCGACCACCCCGTTTTGTTGAGGTGTTCTAGGAGAAGAAAATTCATGTAAGATCCCTTTTTCCAAACAGAAGTTTTCAAAAACAGAGTTTTCAAATTCACCACCGTGATCACTTCTAATTTTCATAATTGAAAGATTTTTCTCATTTGAAACTTGATTACAAAAATTTTGGAAATTTTCAAAGGAATCCGATTTCATGGCTAAGAAGTAAACCCATGTATATCTAGAAAAATCATCGATCAAAACAAAACAAAATCTCTTCCCATTGAGGCTAGCAACATCGGTAGGCCCAAACAAATCCATATGAATCAATTCTAGGACTCGTGAAGTGGTAACTTCCCGAATTCCCGTAAAAGTGGATCTAGTTTACTTACCTTTTGTGCATGCAACACACAACTTACCATTCTCGTACTGTTGATGTGGCAAGCCTCGGACCAGGTTTTTATTCTCCAGCTTATGTAGCAACTTCATGCTGGCATGTGATAGTCTCCGGTGCCATAGTATAGCCTCCTCCTCCCTGCCAATCAAACATTTAGCAATTGTCATTTCTTCAATCATTATTGTATAAACATTATTTTTCCTATTGGCTATGAAGAGGGTATTACCTGTGACCGAGTCATAAATTTTACAAATTTTCTCATCAAAAAGTACTTTCATACCTTTGTCACAAAGTTGGCTTATGGAGATGAGGTTGTGTTTGAGATTTTCAACCCAGAGGACGTCAGAAATTTTAAAAGTATTGTTGCCAACAATACCTTTACCCATTACCTTGCACTTGCCGTTGTCCCCTAATGTAACACTTCCTCCTTCTTGCTTCACGAGGCTAAGGAACTTGTCGCTGTTCCCTGTCATGTGTCTTGAGCAGCCTGAATCCAAATACCACTCACACAGTTGTTCCTTAGCCACGCTGAGTCCCTACACATAAGAAGAACAAGGTATGCGTGACCTGGGTAGCCAAATATGTCCACAATGGTTAGTCATAGTACCTTTCAGAACCCATACTTGTTTGAACTTCATGTTTTGGTTCTTATAACGACAATTTCTATATAAATGCTCAAAAGAACCACAGGTATAACATTTGGCGTTCCGTTTCTTTTTCTTGATGTAATGATTTTTCTTTATCATGTTTTCATTATAAACATTTCCAAATCCTAGTCCTTGTTTATCGTTTTTGATTGACCGGTATCCAAGAATGATGTCTAGTGATTTCCTTCCTACACCAAATTTTCTGATACTCAGTTCTAAATCAGAGACTTTGGATTTCAAAAAGATGTTTTCATTTACAAGCATGACACTTTTATTTATAAAACTCTTTCTAACATTATCTTCATTTTTAGCGAGAGTTTCTATTCTTTTATTTAGGCCAACAATCTTTTCATTACCATTCTTAATTTCTAGCTTTAATGAAGCACAAGTCTGACAAGGTATAGCTTCAGTAATACTAGATTTTCCTTTGAGTTTTTCAATGGTAATTTTGAGCGATGCAATTTTATTTTTCAATTTTATTTCATTTTGCAAAACATTATAATTTTCCTGCTGTAGTTAGAAATTCATTTCTTTATAATTTTCTATAGAGGATTCAAGAGAAGTAATTTCTGAATTCATGTTTTCACAAATGTTCATTAATTCTGGTAAATAAAATTCATCTCTTACCTTGTTCGTGTCGCTTTCACCTATTAGGCAAAGTGATGATTGCGCTACCTCGTCTTGTGGTTCGTCTTCGTCGTTATCGTCCCATGTTACCGCAAATGATTTCCCTTTGGCTTCGGATGACGCGTTCTTTGTTGGACAGTTTTTCATGAAATGTCCAAATTTCTTACAGTTGAAACATTGAACACTTTTAGTAGTATTCTGTTCAAACGAGGAATTCAAAGGATTAAACTTATTAAAACGATTGAACCTTTTTGCCATTTCAGATTTTCCGGCAGGAGTTCTGATGAAGCGTCGGAATCCTCTGACCATCAGTGCATGTTCCTCGTCGAGATCTTCTTTGTCACTTTCTTCGGCTTTGAGAGCGATGGTCTTTAAAGGTTTAGCCTCACCTTTCTCTCTTGTCTCGACGGTTTTGAGTTCCAGCTCATGGGATAACAGATTCCCAATCAGATCATCCAGCTTCAGCTTAGTGAGATCTCTTGCTTCTTGGATGGCCGTCACTTTAGGTCAGAAGGAACTAGGAAGCGCTCTTAGGATTTTCCGAATGAGGTCGATGCTGTCGTAAGACTTTCCCAAGGCTTTTGAGTTGTATACGATGTCGGTGAAGCGAGTGTACATGTCCTTGATGGATTCTCCTGGTAGCATGTGGAAACCATCGTACTCTGAGCTCAGCAGCGCTAATCTGGACTCCTTCACCTGAGAGGTTCCTTCGTGAGTGACTTCGAGAGTGTTCCAGATTTCCTGCGCAATAAGACAATGAGATATACGGTTAAACTCAGTTCTGTCAAGTGCACAGATAATTGCATTCATAGCTTTACCATTCAGAGCATAAAGTTTGTTATCGTTATCTTCCCATTTATCTTCTGGTTTTGGTACATCAATATCTTCAATTTTGATTGTAGGTGGGTGATAGCCTTTAGCAACAATTTTCCAAATTTCAAGATCTGAAGAGACTAGGAAAATTTTCATCCTAGCTTTCCAGTAAGCAAAATCAGTCCCATTAAATTTGGGTGGTCTAACTGTAGACTGTCCTTCAGCAAATGCTGAATCATATGTATTCATTATGAACTAGACTCAAATGGCCAGGCCTGGTGCTCTGATACCACTTGTAGAGTAGAGTTTCATAGCTATACTCCATTGTTTGATCAGCTTGTGTAATTCCAAATGAAGTTTCACCCTTGTATCTCTACGTACTTGAGTACGTACATGTGTAACCTGAGCAATCATGACTATAGGGACATGTGACACACTCAATAAACAGATTAGAACAGTTCAGTAGGGTTTGTTATCATCAAACATAGGTTAAGATGCTGTTTCCAACACTAATAAGGAGGGTGTTTTAGTAAGTTTATATTATCTGGTTAATCGCTTAACTGCGACATATGATGTCTTTCCATCTGCTGATAAGGAGGGTGTTTTAGTAAGTTGATATTATCCTGTTAACATCTTAACCGGATACATGCAGGTTGTGATCTTCCATTTGGCTAAGTATGCTACAGTGACAAAATGAGGTCAAGGTCTTCTTGTTGGATGGGTGAGGGACAATACCATTGCATACTGGCGATGTATTTAGTTTTAATGTAGCTATCCCCATGGTTTGAAAAATCGGCCGATACTTGGACGTAATCGTATCGGATCTCAAGAATGAAAATCTGATCCATAAAAAATCGACCGATACTTTCAATTTCAACTAAAAAGAACTAGTAAATTACATATTTGAAGTTCAAAGTGTTAAGGAAATTGAAAATTTGACTTTTCATATAATTATTTAAAGGATCTCTAATTAAAAAGGGTAAATTAGTCAAAACCTCTTGTACTATCAGGGGTTCTAGATTTTACACACTCATTCTTTTATTTATACCTGCACTCCTAAGTGTTGACGGGTTTACTTTTCTGGTATAATTGGGGCCGATCTTTATTTGACATTCTAATCACCTTTATTTTGATTAGTTAGATGAAAATTGTTCTTAAAACTTAGGATTAGGGGTTATGATTTGGTTTAGGGTTTGGGGTTGTCATCTTGCTTACGGAAGGGATGATGGTGGTAGGAATAATGAGATGGACAGGAGTGGTGATAGTGATTGATTATGCAGAGAGGTGGAGAATTTAGTGGTGGTGGTGGATGGACTAAGGATTAGGCCATGAGTTACTTTAGATTAAGCGCGATGGCGATGAGGAGGGGGTCGCAAGGATGTAGTGGTTGTGAATGGTTAAGTGTTTGTTTAAGTTAGTATGGCGATGTTTTTTGTGTAGTGTAGAAAGAGGCAGAGGAGGGGGAAATGAGGTACGGCATTTGGGGATAATGGAAGGGCCATGTGATAATCACATGGCCCTAATTTAAAATGAAAAAAGGAAACCCTGTCAGCTCCCGGGGTAAGGGTAGAAAATGAAAGTATATGTTTGTGCAGTCCCGAACACTTGATGGTACAAAGGGTCTTGACTAATTTACTTAATCAAATATTCAAAAAGTTGGCGGATACCAATGTATATCAACCCTTTTGATTAGATTACTGATACAGAAAAACACCCCTCTTCATTGGTACGTGGCAAAACTCCTTAGTTTATTTAAGAGAACATATGGTGTCTGTCGTTTTGGTTATAATATAAATGCTTAGATATTGAAGTCTGATCACGAAAGCAAACTGAAGCTTAATGGATGATTTAAATACTTTCTTCCATGATGACAACTCATCGATGGAGTTAGCTAGAGGAAGGGAGAAAAGTGCCCTCAACAATAGATATAATCTATAGATAAACAGATCACTTGCTGAAAATATTGATCTACCGGCAACAAACATCTATGTTGAGACAAGTCAACTAATATCCAAAGTTTGATACTTCCGATATATGTCACCAACTATGTTCGATATATAGGAGATATCAGTCCTAATGTACCATAAACCATGAGCCGATATGAGACCAAAACCGAGAGTTTAAACATTGGTTAACCTATACATGTGCCTGCAGAAGTAATACCGTGAAGTCAAGAAAATCCAAGATGTAGTTTGTTCAAGTAAATGAACTATATAAGTAGTTTTTAAATGAATGAAACTTATAAGTGACTTATGCATTGCAGTTAAGTTATTTATGCAGAAAGACATAAACTGCAACAATAAGCCGTTCTAGGTTTTCTTCATGTGTCTCGTTGTCATTTTTTATTATGGGTTCAGTATTCACTTATTCTGTATCACCACATTTCTGAAGTCCCTTTCTGTGACTTCCATCAATTTTGTCTCCGGCTCTTCTCCTAGACCATTTCAATATAATTCCATGCATCTTCATTTTTTGGTCACCTTCGCTTGATTTGTAATTTTGTACCTCCCAAGTTGTTTCTTAATCACTCTGTTCTTATGGAACTCTTACACCACTCATATTCTCCGAAGTTATAGTCAAGTCTCAGTTGTGAATCTATGATATTTCTTTGCTGCGTCAATGTTTTGATCTTTTCTTGGGGCTGTACTAATGCGAATAATATTGAACCATGCTATGTAGTAAGCATTACAATTTTTCACAAATCCATGCTTAGAGCACAGACCACCTTAGGGGACATTTTCCACATTCAATCAATCCCTAATCTAATTGAAAGCACAACCAAGTATCATGATCAAATCACGATGATGAGGATAGCCTTCTCGTGCATTACATAATTAGTACTTGTGTATTGCAATCCATACAGTGGCTGCGGAGAGTTCTCAATTTTTCTTTATATTTCATATACTATAGAAAAACGGGTGGCAAACGGGTCGGGCTGGGTCAGTACTGGTTGGGTCAGAGCTGATCCAACTTGTTAATGGTGTACTTGAAAGTTTGAAACCGATCCGAATTCAATCCAGGTAAGGAACTTAACCCCGTACTTGACTTGGGGGTTGTTGTGTTATCCGAAACCGACCTGGATTTGTTATATTTTGCTTTGAAAAAATAAGTTTGAAATAAATAAGATACACCAAACCTTGAACCCATGACCAAATGCACGCATGCACAAAGCACCAACCAACTGAGCTCAGATGCTTGTTATTAGTTATTACTGTAATAACTTTTAGTTAGTTATTTCCTTTAAGCTTTATGATTTGAAATTGAAATAATCAGGTAAGTAGTCGAGCTCACATATAAGGCAACGTATATCTAGCATGTAACCAAACTCACAATGTTGTCCTCGGCGCATTTTGTGTGAGTGAGCAATATGGGCGTCAGCTAGCCAAGGATGAAATTTCCTCATTGACTAGCCTTTCCATCCTTGGCTAGCTCACGACCACCCATTCTCCCATTGTTTTTTTGAATTTTTTTAAGTTGTATAAATTCTAAAACACCAAAAACTTAAATATGAATGAACCTCAGGGGTATTTGATTCTCGTCCCACTTGTTGCAAAAAGTTCTATTGTTCTAAAACCATTGAACTTGCAACAGATAAATGATGTTGGATATTGAGTCACCACATGGTTGTTTTGATGATGAACTATTTAATACTAATGATTTCTTGAGTGTATTTGTGTAGATAAGGTGCGTTCATGATCAAATGTGCAAATCAAAGAAAAGATTAGAGACAACGAAGACCATCGAGTTTAAGGGCAACCAAGACAAGGCAATGAAAAACATATTGTATCAAGTGCTTAATGTAACATCTTAATTTTGATGTAATTTTTGTTTTGAGTCTTGGTAGCATGTTAAAGTCTTTGTTGAAGCTCACACACACACTTAGAAACACATAAATTTGTTTCTAGAAGTGGTTAGGAGTCGACTTCTGAGGGTAGTCGACTACCACTCCAGGAGTCGATTCCACTATGTACAAGAGTCGACTCTCAGCCCTGCTGGTAGTCTATAATGGTCGGATTTTTATCCCTTTTTTGTAACCGTTGGAGGGGTTTAGTCATTCTGCTGGGGCAGAATTGAGGGGTATTTATAGTGGTTGTTGTCGAAGTTTTAACTAACTTAATTGGTCAATTTTTCAAGAGAAGGAGAAGTCCAAAAGCTTTTAAGTAACAAAACCATCTTGTCCAAAAGTTTACCAAAGTTTCTAAATCTTTCCTGGCCCAAGTTTCTTGATACCAAAGAGTTTCATTCTATCATCATTTGGAGATCATCACTATAGCCACAGTGCTACACAAGAGCTTCAACGTTTGGTTATAGGAAAAGAAGTTTGTAAGTATTTCTTTTCTCACTTTGTGAGGTGTTTGTCCTATGGAGACGTGTTTCTCTCGTTGAGAGGTGATGTCCATTTTGGATGTGTTGTTCCATTTGGAACGTGTTTTGAATCCAAGTGATTAGTAGATTTATGTCCTGCAAGGACGTGTGGCTGGACTAGCGTACAAATGGCATCTGAATCAGGATATATCTATATATCTTGTCTCTCTCTCTCTGTGCTTGCCCTTATCTGTGCTTGCAATTGTGTTTAAGCTTCTGCAATACTTTTTATTGTTGCAAGTTATTTAGTTGATTAAGTTATAATTAGGTAGCACTAATTGATAACTTATGTAGAATTTTTAGAGGGGATTTTTATTATTTAAAGACCACCATTCACTCCATCAAGTGTTATATTTGCCATCCACAGATTCTAACAGATGAATGAACAAAACTCTTTGGATTCACGTGAAAATTGATGGATTAAGGTTTTATAACATATAGATCAAAATAAATGGTTCTGATTGACGGAAAAAATAGGGGGTGTGGGTTTCACGCTAACAAGGAGAAGTTTTTCTTCCATGGGTAGCTGACACCCATTATTCATTTTATATGTATTTATGATTTTATATATCAAAGCGGATATAATCTGGATCACTCCCGCACCTGACCTGACCTGTATTTAGACTGAGTCGGCCGGGTCGATCTGATGCGACCCTACCTAGTTAGGCCAATACCAATACCTGGTTATGGAGGCCAAGGTCGGGTTGGATCGGGTTCATTTTTCCACCAATGTATAGGAGTTTACTACGTTTCTAACTTAGTTGACATACTCTTTACCCATATCTGAAAATGGATATTATTTTCATTATTATTAAATGTTCATTTAAATTCCATCTTATGCGTGTCGTCTTATCACTCTTCAGTTTCCCTGGAAACAAATCTCTATTATGCCTGTTCAGTGGCATGCTTTGGCTTTTGGTTTATTTGCATCGATCATTGCACCATTTGGAGGATTCTTTGCCAGTGGGTTTAAGAGAGCATTCAAATTTAAGGTGATCTTTTTAATTACAGTGTTACAATATATAACTACCATAAGTAATTGCTTGAACTTGATTCTTTTCTATTCTGTTTATCATAGGATTTTGGTGATAGCATTCCTGGACATGGTGGTATTACGGATAGAATGGATTGCCAAGTAAGTAGCATGGAATTTGAAGTATCTATTTATTAGTAAAATATTAACCATATCAGTTACTGTTGGTTATTAGGCTTATTTCATGTGCTTAACAATCTATTGGTGCTAACACCACGCTCAGATATTTTTATTTTTTTATTTTTCAAGTAAGTTTCTTTGCTGTTTGAGAACTTGAGTTGTCATTATTCTGTCACTACATGAATAACGTATTCTTCATTTAGAAATATTTCTATTATAAAAATGCACTCAGATAAGCGTAATTTTTCCACGAACACTTGGAGTCAAAAAAATTGGATTCTAGTTGATGTCCTTTGATGCAAAAAATAGTATCCTGTCATTACTCCCCCTTTCAGTGTTCATGTGGGTTAGGGTGTCTCTTGGGTGCATGGGTTATGCATTTTCTGGATGAAAATTATTGATATAAATAAATAAGACATAATGTGACTAATTAGTTGTGAATACGTTAAATCATTAGGCTGGATTGTGTGAAGTCACATCTAAGAATGGATCAAACAGATGGTCCTTTAATAAATCAGTGGATGCCATCTAAAACAGTAGTAACATTCTTGCAACAATCAAACTTGTCTGGCAACCTAGTAACCTTGTTACTTGAACACATCACCTTATAAATACATTTAACTGTGCATTGGACAGTCGAGAACATTATATATCTCTCAAATCCTGGCGGACAACAAAATGAGGTGATGAGAACAGTATATATTTATAATTATCATTTCTACAAATTAGCCACAATTCCATTGATATAAAGAAAGATCAACATCAAAAAATCAAACAAAACATCCTATAATATTCAATTTCAGATCGGAAATAGAGGATGAAAAATAAAGAAGAGAAATAGAGGACAAGAGAAATATACGTGTTGCTATGTATGGATCGCCGTCAAGAACAATCTGAAGATTTTTTCAGCGTTGTAGATCCGTTGGAAGACTTCATCGCTGTCAATAGGTAAGTTATAAGTTTTCATTGTCACCTTCTCTTTCCATTCTACTTTCTTTTTTTTGCCTTGCAAAGCAGACAACAAGGCAACGTAGGTGACTTGTTTCACTTTTGTTCTTTTTAAATGAGCATTACAAAGCGCACGCCTTTTGCAGAGCACATTTTGTTATGCGATGCATACGATTTGTATACAAAATCTTAGGCTTTTTGAATCCTGGCCCTTTAAGAAGGTGCTGCAAAACATAAGCCATGCATGCTCTGAAGCACACTTTTTAAAACATTGCGATGCATCTATGTTATGTATTTTCTACTGCTTACGGTTGCATGGGAAATTTTTTTAAAACCCCATGTTCTCATTAGCAAACTAATTTGGATATGTAGAACAAATTGAATATGCTGACCATCCTTGGAATGGCCCATCCTGAACCTCTTATAGACAGAATTTTAAGCATTGATCTCATACGAAATGTTTTAAGACGTATTTATGCATTTCCGGTATGTATGTATCAAATTTAGATATAATCTGTTGGAGCATTTATATGTGTTGCATTTAGCTGGTTATACGTTATGATTTGAAGACATGGACACGAGTGTTGCGTTCTGACAGACATGACATGTTGCACACTACAATTATCCAAACTCTAGACAGAAAGATATGTATATTTTGTGCATATATGCATATTCAATCCATGTAAATATATACATATTTATTTAAGAAAGAACTTAATATTAATGGAACGATCTATAAACAATAGCTTTGTCAAAAAGGTTAAATTTCATATTTCATGCAGTAAAGATGAGCATCGGTTTGGTTCGGTTATCAAGTAATTTTGTAGAATCAAAACTGAACTGAAATATACGCAAACTGAAATAAACTGAACCGATTTGGCATTAAAACCGATGCAAAACCAAATTGAATGGTTTGATTGGTTCGGTGCAGGCATGTTTGTTTTGGCCCAAGGCCCAGTAGATTCAGGTCAGACTCAATAATGAGTTAAGCTTCAAGCCTAATTTGGGAAATATAACAAAGAAATTCAAAACAGCAAAAGAGAGAGAAAAACTATGATAGACAGATATGATCCATCACCAATTTTCTCCAACTATAGAAAATTTTATAAATATAATTTTTTTTTTCATGTTTCACAAAGACAACTCCTCACAAAATTCATCTTTCACCAATTTTTATCCATTCACAAACAAAAATTACTAAATACCATCATTAAACATCATCATTGCTAAATCAACCCATTACTAGATTAACTATTCACCAGAAGCATACGGGTTTAAGCATCTGTGCATCAAAAAGTAAAAAAAAAAGAAGAAGTTTGAGATTTTTGGAATGAAGTTGAAACCTTATACGATAGATCTTAGACGACACAGAACTTAGAAGTAGGGTTCGATGCGGGGGAGGGCCACGAGTAACGATGATTTGCAGTGATGGCAAGGGGGGAGGCAGCTAAATGAGTTAGGGTTTGAGAGACAGTTTATAATTATATTTTGTTCTTTTTTAATAGTTTGGTTTGATCGGCTGGTAAGGTTCACTCAAGAAAAACCAAAATCAGAACCAACCAATTTACATGCACCTCGTACCAAGAAAAACCAAAATCGGCTGGTAAGGTTCACTCAAGAAAAACCAAAATCGGAACCAAACAATTTACATGCACCTCGTACCAACCGGACAGAACAGAATTACTATTCAGAACTGAAGTAAAATGAACAGTTTTAGTTTGAAAAATCGGTCTAGCTAGGATGTGATCAATTTCTGTGTATTCCTATCAAGCATTGCATATTTTATTTATGAATAACAATGTGTGTATTTGTAAGTATCAGACAGTGATGCACACACGTGCCATGTCCGGATGTGTTAGACAACAATTTTTTGAGTAAGAGAAATGCCCTACATACCATTGGTAATATGTTTGTCACTAAAGAAATTCATGTGCAGCGGATTTCATATGATCCTTAAGTATAAAGAGTCCACTCCCTCCAAATATGGTCGACCCACCTTGATCAGTTTATTGATTCATGCCTAATAATATTATAGAAATAAATTTCCTCTGAATTATTTGGACCTTACAGTCCAAGACTGAGGGGGTTTAAAGTTATTTTTGTTGATCTTGTTATTATTGTCATTGCCATCATTTTTACTAACTGAACCATATTTGCTTCAAATATACAATGCTAATTCTATACTTCTTGGTCTGCACTGACCATATGATTTGACAGGCTTTTTGTATATGGCACAGACCGATTTTTTAGCTACTTGACTTCTCCAATCCCATGCGGCACTTAGCTCACTCTCCCTCTTATTAGAATGACCAAGTCAGCCTTCCCTTGATTTCACACACACACACACACACAATGCACTCAAGAACACAATAGATCTTCGAAGTGGAGAACTTGCCTTTACTTGTATTGCTTGCTTGCTTGCTTGCTTCTGTTAGATATAAATGGTTTCCCCTTGCATCCTTTTATAGGTGAGGCTCTCTTACGATTAATGGTGGAGATTTTGCTTTTAGAGACTTTCAAGATCTAATGGCATAGGATGGGTCTTTAGAACCTTATCCATTATTACACATAAAGTTTCCTCTTTAAATAATCCTCATGAATTTCTAAGAACATTTTAGATACAATATTTACTAGAGTTTTCTTGGAACTCTTTAGAGAATGTCAATTCACATGCCAAGTAAGCGCCAACTAGACATCAACGAGGCGATGTGGTGACCGTGATATTCTTTCCCACCCATATCAGCGATGCCATCATAGCTTGGCTTTCTCCTTGCGGAATTCCTCCACTAAGTTCTCAAATTGTCATAGAGCCTTCATAGATTCTCAGCTGCTCTCGCTTTCCGACAATCTCATTCACTTGATAAAGTACTCTAGTCGCGGATGGTTGTTGGCCTCACGAACCACCCTGTTTGCTATGATCTCTTCGGCCCATTTGTTGAACTTCATCCGTATTCCTGCAGGCACGTGAGAAGACTTTCCTCGGCTTGAGTCCTTCGGATCTCCATGGTATGGTTTTAACATATTCACATGGAAGGCATGATGGTACATGATGTTTGGAGGAAGTTCCATCTTGTAAGCTACATTTCCTACTTTTTACACGATCAGAAATGGACATACTTTCTTATCAAGCTCTGTGCAGTCCTTTATGCCGATCTAGCATCGATAGCTTGACAAGAATTAAGTCTCTCACTTGGTATTTTGCATGTCTTTTCTTTTTGTCTGCTCACTTCATCCTCTTCACAGCCTTGCTAAGGCATGCCATCCATTAGCAAATTTGTAGGCCGCTGGACTACTTTCCTTGTAGCTTGTAATAATGGCATTTGGAGTGAGTGGTTGTTGTCCCGTTACGATCTTGAATGGACTTTTTTCCGTCGACTCAATCTAGAGGTTGTATGAAAACCAAGCCACGTCCAGCAATTTTGCCCAATCTTGCTGGTTGGCACTTACGTAGTGTCTCAACTACACCTCAAGTAGTTTGTTCACCCTCTCTGTTTGACCATCCATTTGAGGGTGGAAGCTGGTAGAGAAGCTCAAGTCAGAGCCCATCAATCTAAAGAGCGCTGCCAAAATTTTCCCGTGAATCGAGCATCACTGTCGCTTACGATAGTCTTCGATATCCCCCAATACTTCACCACATGCTTTAGGAATACGGGAGCTGCTACTTCCGATGGACACTTCGTATGTGCTGGAATGAAAATCACATACTTTGAGTAAGGCTGTTGACTAACGAGCTTGAATAAGGAGCTTGGTTTGTTCATGAACACAATCTCTGTTCAAACCCGGCTTGAGCTCATTTAGAAATATGGGTACGTGTTCAAGATCATTTGTTTAGCATTTCAAGTTCGTTCAATTATTGTTCATGAACAAGCTCGTTTATTGTTCACGAACAAGACTTATCGAGCTTGTTCACGAACATGTTTAAGAACTTGTTCATGAACACATTTGTGAACTTGTTCGTGAACACAATCAATCTTGTTCATGAAAATATTTTCAAACAAACAAATGAACAATGCTCTGTCGATTTTTTAAATCAGAAATAATAATATTTAAGCTATTATATCAATGACTAAATCAATCAAAGAAAATAATTAAATCTTTGCAGCATAAAAACCAATAAATCCAGCATAATAGTTCTATAACATCCAATTACAAGCATCCAATGGACCAATTTCAAGCATAGTTAAAATTATAATATTTGTCTAAATGCAATACAACAAAAGAACCTGATGTTCAAACAATTAAAATCATTCCAAAAATCAATTTCAAGCATCAAGAAAGCCTAAACCATCGTTACAGAAATGGATCATCAATACGTTCAATCATCAATATGTTCAAGGCTTATAAATACAACTTGCCTAAAAAACATACATTCGAGCTCTTAGTATATATCTAAATATAAATATTATATATGCATATATACATATGATATATATTATATAAATATACATAATATATATTTAAATATTAAACGAACATTCGAGCTCTTAGTAAATGAGCTCTAAACAAACACTTAACGAGTTTGTTCATGAAGATAAATGAACGAACACAGCTATGTTCAAGCATTGTTAGTTTACTAACTGATCTCTAAAAAATCTGTTCAAGCTTGTTTGTTAAGCTTCTTGAACAAACGTAAACGAACATGTATCGCGCTTGCTCACGAGTAGTTCGTCGAATGTTGTAATCAATAGCCCTAACTTTGAGAATTTGTCGATAACCGCCATGATGATGTTGCATCCTTCGGAATTGGGCAATCTTACGATGGAATCCATGAAAATGCTCTCCCACAGTCTCTCTGGAATTGATAGTGGGTCTAGTAGTCCTGCTGATGCTCTTTGCTCCACCTTATCTTGTTGTCATTCAAGACAAATCTTCACATATGCCTCAATATCATCCTGTACACGAGGCCAGTGGTAGACATCTAGGGTAGTGCCAATGTCCGATGTATCCATCATAGATTATCGAATAGTAGCATGTACACCCGTCTTCTCTTGACGTAGAGTAGGCAGTTCTTAAGCCAAACCTCAGAGTCTTTTCTTGGCATATGTGACTAGTGACTTTGTCATCAGATCTTGCATTAGGCCCTCTTTTATCTGATTATGCAAAGAACTTTGTGGCCGGCTCACCATAGATGCGAGTTCTACTTTTCGACTTAATGTGTCCATCAAGTTTGCTCGTCTTGACTCGTATTCCAACACAGTCAAACTCTATCAAGAAGTTTTGCCATCTTGCTTGCTTTGGAGTCTTCTGGGTTTGGAAGCAGCTAGTGGTTACATTGTCCGTCTTTATTACAAACTTGAAACCAAGTAATGCCTCCATAGCCGTAAGCAGTGGACAACCGCTGTTATCTCTTTTTTTGAATGGTGTACCATCGTTTAGTGTCATTCAGTTTTTGACTCTGCGATTGAGTGGACTTCATATGGCTTACTGAAGTTTGAAGGGGACATGACCGGCTCTACTGTTACAGTTCTCTTCAATCACTCGAACGCTTCCTGACACTTCAGGTCCCAGCTCCAAGCCTGATTTTTCTTTAGCGACTCTGTTAATGGAGCCACAATATCTTGGATGAATTTTCGATAGTAATTTGCCAACTCGAGGAACGACCACAGCTCTGTCACCTTGATGGGAGGTTCCTACTCTTGAATGGTCCAAATCTTTCCTTGAACCATCCTGTTTTGGTCCCTTCCGATGACGTGCCTTAAGAACACGACTTCCACTTGTGTGAACAAGCATTTTTCCTTCATGTACATGTCATTCTGTCGAAGGGATTCCAACACTTGCCTGAAGTGCTCTCGATGCATTGGGATGCATTGTCTGTAAATCACTGTGTTATCGAGGTAGATCACAACAAAGCAATCCAAGAAGGGCCCCATCACTTTGTTCATCAATGTACAGAAGATTGCGGGAACATTCATAAGACCAAATGGCATTATTCAGAATTCGCATGGTCCATGTCTCGTTACACATACCGTCGTTGACTCATCTTCTTTAGTGATCCTCACTTGATAGTATCCTGATCTGAGATTCAGCTTAGTGAAGTACCATGCTTGTCCCAATCGATCAAACAAGTTCGCCTCCAGAGTAATTGGATACTTGTTCGTCATATTAACATTATTGAGTGCCCGGTAGTCTATGCACAACCGAAGAGAACCATCGTGTTTCTTTTGGAAAAGCACATGTGCACCATAAGGAGCATTCGATGGTTGACTGTATCCCGCATCTAGTAACTCCTTGAATTGTTTTCAAAGTTTGTTCAACTCTGGTGGAGTTATCCTGTAAGGTTCCATTGCTGGTGGTTGTGTACCGGACATCAACTCGATCTTATGATCCACTTCTTTCTTGGGTGGTAGCTTGTTTGGAAATTTCTCAGGCTTAATGTTTTGGTACTCCTTTAAGACGGATTGAATCTCCTTGTGTACATCCTCATCTTTAGTTGGACTTTCCACCATCTTCACCACTGTAATGAAGGTCAGCTTGTTCCTCTGAACACTTTTGGAGAGATGGATAGCCGAGATAATCTTGCTTGACAATGCATTCTCATTTTGGATCGGAATCGTGCAAGTCTTGCTTTCAAGGAAGCACGTTGTGTTGGCATATAGAACCACCACGGCCTTCATCTGGTTTACGAAATGTAGGCTGATGATCACGTCGAAGTCATCCATACCCACCATTGTCATGTCGACCGGTTCAGACCATTCTCCAATTCTCACTTGTATTCACCGAACCATGCCAACGATGGGAGTTGGTTCCAAGGTGACGGCCTTGATGGTCTCCGTATCTTTAGTCACCGCAAGGTCCAACTATCCGGCCGTCCTATCAGAAATTAAGAAATGAGAAGCACCGATATTAAGGAGAGCTTTGAAGGTCTTACTGGCTATCAATGTCTCCCCTTTTGGCCTTTCATCCACATTGGCATGAATGGTGTTGAAAAGACGTAGAGAGTTCACCATCATTTCTTGTTGCTTCTCTTTTTTCCTTCTGGATTAGGGCCATAAGGTTGGCCCTTTTTGGACACTCTTGAGTTTTGTGCGGACCTCTTTTTCGGATGATCCTCCTTGGCTCCATCAATAGACTTGCCCTTCCATTGGTTTGGCTTATGTTGGGAGTCTTTGGACGGTTTCTTCCTCCACAACCTTTGCCATGGTTTACCTTCTTGTCCTTTGGCTTGATGTAGTCCACATTCTTAAACTCAATCAGAGATTCTGCCATAGTCATTGCTTAGGTGAGGATTTGGACTCCCCGCCTCTGAAACTCCATCTTGGATCTACCCAGCGAGGCCATCTATAAAAGCAAAGAGCGAATCCTTCTTGCTCATGTCAGAAATGTCAGAAATATTTAGCAGCAGCTCTAAAAATCCCTTTACGTAATATCTAATAGAACCTTTCTAAGTGAGGTATCAAAGCTTACCTCGCACTTTATTCTTATTATTTTGGGGATAAAATTGCTTGATTTTCGTCTTGAACTCCTTCCAAGTGTTGATAGTGTAAGTTTCCTTTTACACATCGTCGAACTATTTATGCCACCACAATATAGCAACATCTTAGAGGTAGAGAGGTATCGTGAGGAGCTTGGAACAATTGTCCTTGATCCCCACCGCATCAACGTATCTATCAATATTCCAAAGGAAATTGTCAATTTCTCGAGCATTTTTCGTACATCTGTAAAGCTTTGAAACGTCCACCTTTGGTAAGAAGGGATAGGTGATGACCTCACCATTCACCAACGTCATCTTTTGTTTATTGGACTCATCCATGAGTTCTTCCATCTCCTTCATCAGAGACTCCACGCAACATTCTTCCGCCTTAAGACATCGTCTCTTTTATGGAGCATGTCGATGATATAGTTCAAGACCGTTTGCATCTCCTCCCAAAACTCGTTCATCCTAGACCTCAGCTCCTCGATGCTGTCCTCCATGGTCTCGAGCTGATCCTTCGTCCCAGCCACAGTGAGCTCTATCTTGCCAAGCCGTGCCTCGAATGCCGATATGATGTCCTTGGACTTCTCCCTGCAAGACGGCCTAGTAGTGCCCTTTGCCATCTTGAAGTCTTTTGGAACTGGAATCTCGTTGGTCGACATCCTCTTTCCCGAACCATAAGTTCTGATACCAACTGTTACGAAATCTACTTGATTTTTTCAATCCCGTGCGGTACTCAGCTCACTCTCCCTCTTATTAGAATGGCTAAGTCAGCCTTTCCTCGATTTATCACACTCAGAAGGTACTCAAGAACACAAGATGACTTTGAAGTGGAGAACTTGCCTTTACTTGTATTGTTTGCCGACTCTTGTTGGATTCAAATGGCCTCCCATTGCCCCCCTTTTATAGGCGAGGCTCACTTACAATCAACGATGGAGATTAGGCTTGTAAAGACGTCCAAGATCTAATGACATATGATGAGCCTCTACAACGTTCTCCATTATTACACACAAAATTCCATTTTTAAAGAATTGTCACGAATGTCCAAGAAATACAATATTTACAAGATTCCTCTTGGAACTCTCTCGAGAATGCCAACTCATGTGTCAAGTAAGCGCCAACTTGGTGCTTAAGAGGTGATGATGTGTCGACTGGCACATTCCTACACGAAGCCAAATAGTTTTCTTGCGTGTTGGTGGCTTATATACTCAGTGAGCAATATCTGCATTGTTTGAACTTTGAACCACTGAAGCTCCCTTTTAATTTGAACTGTTTGCAATCACTGCGATTGCAAACATTGTGTACAATAACATGTTGACGGCTATTATGAACGCAGAAAGGTATTCGGCTGTTGCAATCAGATGCTGTTGGGGGATATTAATACTCCAAAGAGTGGTGTTTAGCTGTTGTTTGTGTTCAAAGCTCCGGAAACCAATTGAAATGTGGCTGTTAGCAATGATCAGTGAGTGAAAGGAACATACTGCAGGAGGTGGTTGGCGGTTAATCTAGGATCCTCCATGCTGCTGGGGCATGCTAAATTAGTGAAGCAGATCACAGTCATTTTTACAGTGGCAAATGCATTGTCAAGTTCTTTAGAGCAAGAAATCTATGGATTTAGGAGGATGTGGCGATCGTTATCCAGGTTCTTCAGACTAATGAAGATCTGGGCAATGCATTTTTGTATGGTGGTTAGCTGGTACTGCAGTCACATGACTGTCAAGATAACCCACTCCTGCAAAAGAAAACTCGGTAGATTGCAACTCAAAGTCATGTGAGTCAAACAGCCTAATGATCAATCGTGATTTTGATTATCCAACAATTGAACAATGCATTGTCAAGGTCGACTGAGCCAGACAGTCTATTTGGTCCGTGAATATATCAACACCAACCCGGAGTTAACTGCTACAAAGTTTGCATTAGTTAGCACCATAGAAGGTGTGATCTTGCTATAAATTAAAATACTGATGTTCACATTGAGTAATCTGAGGTGCTGGTGGCACATTTATTTGACTTTGGACACATGAAGAATCACTAAATGAACCCTTAGAAAATGAATTCCACAACACACACACACACACACACACACACACACACACCCCCCCCCCCCCCCCGGCCCGCGGGTTTGATACATATATTTCTGCAATCGAGCTACTCCCTTTTGTTTTCTTTTCTTAACATGCT
>JAULAV010000015.1:0-28006 GCA_030789695.1 Scilla litardierei
CCTCTCTTGGTCATTACTCTCCTCATACGCTTCAAGTGTCACCCAATCAAAGACCTTTCGACAAGCCTTGCCTCGAAGCTAGGTCATTTGATCTAAGTGGCACCGTTCACGCACAGGTTCGTCAAAATGACCTCAAGTCAAAAGACCAACTAGCCTATCATCACTCAGAGTCATCATTGACAGATTGGTCAATATAACCATATGATAACTCTTGTGGATCGTTCAGTGAACTCATTCTCTAATGAGCACCTGTGTCTCGTCTACGACTTCGTCAAGTCAAGCGATCATGAGATCATCGCCACCGTTAAACGGTGAAGACTAAGACACAATGGTCTATCCGATGCTTCGATATCCTTGTCTCGAAACATCTACGACCACGAACCCTTTTAGACTTATGCTACAGACGGTCAAACATTTCTCCATGATCGAGATACTCATCTCGATACATGTTTGACCTTGCATAAAGTCTCAGGACTTTACCTAAGTTAATATCTAATGTTAACTACATTATAACATAACTTTAGATAAATTTTTACCAAACAGCTTATTGTTATTTCGAACAAGACGTTTGTGATATTCACACACAGAGATAGATTGCCTCGAGGGTATCTTCTCTCAACATCTCCCACTTGCACTCAGGCCCCATTTATCTCGGTATCTTATACCGTTTTTACACATAAGTTTTCCCGACTTCATGTGATAGAGCCTTCGTGAGTGGATCTGCTAAAACCGTATACACTATAGACTTAAGGGGTTTATATGTTCATGTTAGACCAACCATTTGAATCTCATTCAAATAATTCATTTCATCTGTCGGAATCCATAATATTTTATTTCCTTGGATCTCATCCAGTTCATCGTACCTTACGATAATAATCTTTAAATTAGTTTCTGGTCATTTCAAATGGCTCATTTTTATTTTTGATAAAGTGTCAAACCTTTTGATAACTTTGTCAAAATAAATGTTCCATCCCTTTGATGTCTCGCATGTAATTTATACGCTCCCACTGACCTTGAAAACTTTCTGGTTAATTCATATAAGTTGGTTCGTCTAAATCATATTTAGAAAAACGAACTTATAAGTGAATATTCCAAGTTTCATGGTCAACATGAGCGTTTCACATCGAGTTTGGTCCGAGTGGATCTGTACACATCTGCTGGCGAGACGGTTTCAACATAATCCGTTTATAGGAATTAATATGAAAACCGTTCTCGACCAACATGATTGTACTTCACTATTTTCTTTCTGCACCAATCTTTCAACTTAAAGATTTACTTGCAGAAAGTTAGGAAACATTTTCCTTGGGCACGTAAACTAAATTCCCAAATTTATTTACGTACACGGACCTAATCTGATTGCATCAAATTTTTAAATCGGAGTTACTACTCCGAATTTCATCCCGGAAGTTGACTAAGTCATCATCAGTTATGATGTCTAACTCGACAATTCGTCTCACGAAATTCGAGTAATTTTACAACTTCCTAATGATTGATTTAATGAATATCTTATTGATAATGTCCTCAAAGAACATTATCAAAACCTAGGCATTAATATCTGGGACTTAAACCAGAAGGAGGACTTAACTCAGAGTCACTTACAATGGATCACACCAAGTCTAACTAAGTGTGATTCATACCATTTGACACACGGATGTGTTAACAGACTTGACCTGAGAGAAAATCACATTTTCTTTTAATTACGCAAGATTTGATGTAGCTAAGTATTTGACCATTCGATCTAATCGAATCAGTTTAAATACTTTAGTCATTTCGTTCTTTATTTTATTAGACTTGTGTTTCATCAAGAACACGTGTCTTAATAAAATATACGAATAACTTAATTTGGTTAATCTAGACTCGGGTTCATCAGTATGTACCAGACTGAGTTCGACAACTCATTCTCCCACTGTCTTACAGATGGGTTTCGGCCATTCTATCTAAGAGGATAAGACTCACAAGTGTCTGCAGACTTCATAATATGAGAGGTCAGACCCCTCTTTATGTGACTTGTGAAGCTTAGTCTCTCGATACGGCCTAGTCTATTTTTCCATACAAGTTTGCTACTATCATGTGTATTTATATATATTAACATTAATATATATATTATCGTTATACATAAATTACTAACGCAAAACATTGCTTCAGAAGCGAGGTGACGATATTCGTCAAATTGTGTTAGACGTCTTTTGTATAACAATAATTATAAAATCGTGACATCAAAATATGTCACATTTTCATTTCCTCCTACTTATGCCTTTACTAATGATAAATTAAACTATTAAACTCGATTGACTTTCCGGAGTGCCTTCTTCCTTTTCTAAATCACATTTAGATATAAATAGCCCAACATAAATAAATAGCTATGCAAGCATCTTATGTATCCAAACGCCTGAGAGGTGCAATCTTGAGTGTAGCTCAAGAAGTTGCTTGTCTCAAGATCCGGTTGGGATACATAGTCTTGCACCGCTCATGCACTCGTATTCGACTCAAACAGTTTGATCGAATTCTCGAACTTTGCGGATCAAAATTGTTTGTCCATACAACCTTGAGGGTAGCTCGACAAGTTGTAGGGAGAAACATATTTCGAATATCATATATGTTCAAGCTGCCTCATATAGAGACGGGTGACATGTAGCGTGAATTTATTTGTTGGACCCAGAACTTAATGAAATCGTATTTCTTAAGTCTGTTCTTTAGAAGGTCATTTTAATGTCAACGAGAATATAGTTTAATCCTATCAATTAGAATTTAACTTGATATTCAATTAATCAACCTATTTGACCAATTAACTAATTCCATTAAAAAATTATATTTTTGATTCCTTCGGTAAACATAGTCTTGCCCTAGTTTTGGCATATGTTCAAAATTAAATATAGGTAGAATGGCTTTTATCTATCTATATCCTCCCACTATTTTTACGATCGTTTCAAAGCTTAATAACGAACGATTTAATCGAATTAAAATTTAGTGAAAGAGGGATCCAATCATCCTGAACCTCACAACCTTGAGGAGACTCAACAAGTTGATTGGTTCCATGATTGGTAGACTAACTCTTAGTCAATCACATCACATGTGACTCCCTATCGTTTTTTACCCACAGTCACTTATGATCTTGAGGAGACTCAACAAATCATAATGATTGGTCTAGTCAGACCATTGATTTCGTGTCCAGATTTGACTTAGATCGATGCTCGAGGAGACCCGACGTATCGATTTGGGTCAAGTCTAGACTACATCACATGTATGTTGGAGTTTGTTCCTTAAAGATAAACATGTCATAGCTTGAGGAGACTCAACAACTATAATTGTCTTCTTTGAGTTACCAAGCTCCAAAATAAAGGAGGGATACGGATTAATCTTTAATAAGATTTATAACGCATTGACTAGATATAGTCCAGGGTGTCATACAATCATGATTCGCGATATTGCGGTCCAGCGGAACACAGCCAGGGAATTGACTAAGCCAGGATCACTACCCCTTAGACTAGTAAGGGTTGATCCAGAACTCTTAGCCAAGCACATTGACTGGATCATGGTCCATTGAATGAAACTTGTCATTTTTGTATGTGTGCCATAGACTAAACAGCTTTTATTAACACCTAATTAATCCTATCAACTAGTTGCATCCTTAAATTCAAAATTTTAGGATTTGTTTAATAACTTTTATTAAGTCCTTATCAACTATAAGGTTCACGTGCTATCCTAATCGTTATTAGGATTTTAATAAATTTATTAACCAACGCTAAAAGCGAAGTCCTTTAATGATTTAATAATAACAATTAAAATTAAAAAATCATTAAAAGGACTACCCTAATCAGGAATTAGGTCTTGAAGCATTGTTAATGTTTTATTAAAACATAGCATGTCATTAAAATTCAATTAGTAAATTTTAATCATTACTTAATGGCTAACCTAAAGTGTTGTCTTGTGTTATCAAATAAGGGACAAGAAGACATAGCCATTAAAATTACACTAATTTTATCGCATAAAAAATGTACAACTATTTAACAATTAAATAGACTAAAGTTTATCGCATAAACAATTTTACCATGCATACTTAAATTTAACATTTAAATTTAAAAATACGATTTTTAAAACATTTTATTTTATCTCATAAAGTAAAAGCTTGTTTAAAAATCATAACATTTGCATGCTACTTTAAAATATTTATCGCATAAAATTTTAAACTTTTTAAAATCAGTTTTTAAAATATCTTATAAATTTAAAACATCATTTAAAAAATTCCATGTTTAAAATTTATCACATAAAATTTTAAACAACATTTTAAACTTATCACATAAAGTTTTAAAGCTTTAAAACAATTTTTAAAATTTACCACATAAATTTAAAAAATTCCATTTTAAAACTTACATGTTTAAAATTTATCATATAAAATTTTTAAACAAAAAAAATTTAAATTTATCGCATAAATTTAAAGAAAACATTTTTCTGTAAAAGCATTCAAATAATAAATTCGCAGTCCAAGATCAGCATACAGAGATGGCTCTGATACCAATGCAGGGTTTTCTGGGACCCTTAGGGCACAAAAATATCAGTTCTATTAGGGTTTAACAAAAATCACAAAGTGGGTTAAGAGAATATTAAAGGATCGATTTACTGCCGTATCGTAGCGGAAGAACGATGCCGAGCAAGCACGGCAACGGAACAACGATCCGAAGAACTACGACTCAGATCTGGAAACGGGGAGAAAATCTGGAGAAATGGGATTTTGTGGGGTTTTGGGGGTTGGAGGCGGCCTAAAGCATGGTGGCCGGCCTAAATGGAGAGGGAGAGGGGCTCTTGAGGAATGAGGAATAGCTAGAGGAAGGTTGGGGAAGATCAGAGGTCAAGGGGGAAAGGAAATGTCCAAGAGAAGAGAAAGAAAGAAAGAAAAACGATTGAGGTATAAATAGGAAAAGTTGCGGCGGCTGGGAAAACCCTAGGTTTACGACAGCGGTTAGTCGGTCAAAGAAGAGTTGTTGACCAACTAGTTCGAGAACTGGTCGGTCGGTAGACCAACTATGACCGAGTAAAATCAAACAGTAACTCAGGTCGTAAAAATGGTCAATGAATTAGTCGGTTAAAGAACAATGGCTGACCGACTAGTTTGCAACCTAGTCGGTCGAAAAACGTTCTTAGACCGACTAACGATAAACAGTAACTTAGGTGAAATTTATCAAAGGAACTAGTCGGTCTGAGAGCAAGTTCTGACTGACTAGTTTCACATCTAGTCGGTCGGTGGTTGTTCTTAGACCGACTAAGAGCAAACAGTAACTCCTGAATTATTGATTTAATGAACTAGTCGGTTCGAGAAGAGTTCCTGACCGACTAGATTGGAATCTAGTCGGTTGGTCCCCCTTCTTGAACCAACTAAGGTGCACGAAAAGTGCCGAAATGAAGCGCGAAGCTTTGGGAAGATCTCTATAGCTTCTAAGATCACTCTAACTCTAAAATATGAGCGATTTGAAGTTCGTCATGAGTGACTTACTCCAAGATCAACGATTTAATGAAGAAGATAGAAAATCACGACGAAACGATCGAAAACGAAAGCTACGGAGATGGAAAATCACACATAAGGAGAAAATCCACTAAAACATATATATAATATAGATAATCCAAATACATGAAAACCCACTCGTTACATCCTCCCCAACTTAAGAAAAATTCCGTCCTCGGAATTTCCCAACACTCACGTGTCCGGGAACAAAAGTGGGTAGCGCTCTCTCATTTCATCCTCATTCTCCCAAGTAGACTCTCCTGGCAAGCCGTGTCGCCACATCACCCTCACAAGATTGACAACCTTGTTTCAGAGTGACTTCTGACGCCTGTCCAAAATCAGTACTGGCTGCTGGTCATACGTCATATCAGGGCGAATGGTAATCTCTAAGAAATCCACAGCATGAGATGGATCGCTAATGTATCGATGAAGCTGCGACACATGGAAAACATTATGAACTCCCTCCATAGATGGCAGCAAGGCTAAGCGGTAGGTTACCTCGCCAACTCTCTCCAAGATGTTAAACGGTCCAATGTATCGCGGGCTCAACTTCCCTCGCTTCCCAAAGCGAATCACACCACGATTCGGGGAAATCTTCAAGAACACATGGTCGCCAGGCTGAAACTCCAAAGGACGGCGTTTACCATCCGCCCAATGCTTAAAACGGTCCTGAGCTATCCTCAACCTCTCCCGAATGTTCCTGACAATATCCACGGCCTCCACAATCATCTCAGGTCCTAACAGCTCCCGATCACCAACGTCATCCCAACTCAATAGCGACCGACATTTCCTCCCATACAGAGCGGCAAAAGGCGCCATGCCGATACTCGCCTGGAAGCTGTTGTTGTAAGAGAACTCCACCAGATGCAGATGGTCCTCCCACGAATCCTTGAAATCCAACATGCACGCCCTCAGCATGTCCTCCAAGATCTAAATCGTCCTCTCGGACTAGCCATCCGTCTGCGGATGGTACGCCGTGCTGAAACTCAGACGCGTACCCAAACTCTTCTGCAAACTCTACCAGAACTGAGATGTGAACCTCGTGTCTCTGTCTGACACGATACTCACAGGGACTCCGTGAAGTCGTACGATCTCCTGCACGATTCACGTTACATCACTATCTAAACTAGGAAAAGGAAATAGAAACGGAGAGTAAAAGAATTTACCTCCATGTATCTCCTCGCTAGCGCCTCAGTGGACTGTCCTACTCGGAATGGAATAAAGTGCGCAGATTTGGTCAATCGATCTACGGTCACCCAAATCGCGTCATTCTGCTTCGGACTCCGAGGTAGTCCAGTCACGAAATCCATAGTGATGTGTTGTCATTTTCACTCCGGAATCGGAAGCGGTTATAGCAACCCTGCCGTACGCTGATGCTCCGCCTTTACCTGCTGGCAAACCAGACACTTGGCTACACTCCGAGCCACGCTCCTCTTCATACCATGCCACCAAAAGTTCAGACGAAGATCCTTGTACATCTTGGTGCTACCAGGATGCACAGAATACGGCGAACTATGTGCCTCCACCAACAACTCCTCTCTAATATCCCCAGCTGGCACACACAACCTGGCTCTAAACCTCAGTGAGCCATCCTCATGAATCAAAAAGTCAGTCCGCAGACCGGCTTCTACCTGCTCCCGAATCTTCACCAGCTTCGGATCTCCAGCCTGGCCAGCCTTGATCCTATCCACAATCGACGACTGAATCTACATACTCATCAACGAAGAGGCCTCTCCAGGAAGAACAATCTCAAATCCAGACTCGCAAAAATCCTGCTGCAATCTCCACTGCGAAGTCAACAACATCACCGCTGGAAGCCTACTCAGCGCATCAGGAACCACATTCACCTTGCCAGTGTGATACTGCAAATCAATCTCATAATCTGCCATGAGCTCCAACCATCGACGCTGTCGCATGTTGAGCTCCTACTGAGTAAAAATATACTTCAAGCTTTTGTGATCGGTGAAGATCTTCACTTTCTCACTCAGCAAGAAGTGCCTCCAAATCTTGAGCGCAAACACGACAGCAGCCAACTCCAAGTCATGCGTCGGGTAATTCTTCTCATGAGTCTTGAGCTGACGCGAGGCATATGCCACAACATGCCCGTGCTGATGCAACACACAACCGAGACCCTTGCCAGAAGCATCGCAAAAGATCTCAAATCCTCCGCTGCGATCAGACACAACAAGAATAGGGGCAGTCGTCAATCTCTCCCTCAGAACACCGAAGGCATTCTCACAATCACCCGACCAAACAAAAGATACATCCTTCCGTGTCAATCTGTTCATCAGCTCAGCAACACGGGAAAAGACCTTAATGAAGCGCCGATAATAACCAGCAAGTCCAAGGAAACTCCGGATCTCAGATGCTGACTGCAGAACAAGCCAATCTTTGATGGCCCTGATCTTCTCGGGATCCACTGAAATACCATCTCCAGAAACCACATGCCCGAGAAAAGCAATTCGGTCCAGCCAAAACTCGCACTTCGAAAACTTGGCATACAAACGATGCTTCCTCAAAATCTCCAACATTGTTCTCAAGTGCGATGCATGCTCCTCCTCCGACTTTGAATAGATCAGAATGTCGTCAATAAAGATAACGACAAACTTGTCTAAAAAGTCATAGAAAATTAGATTCATCAGATTCATGAAAACTACGGGTGCATTGGTTACACCGAAAGGCATAACCACAAACTCGTAGTGTCCATACTTCGTCCTAAATGCTGTCTTCGGAAAATCTTCCTTCTTCACCTTCAGCTGATGATAACCGCTCCTCAGATCCAACTTCGAAAACACCCTCGATCCTCCAAGCTGATCAAAATATCATCAATGCGAGGCAACTGGTATTTATTCTTGATGGTCACCGCATTCAGCTCCCGATAGTCCACGCACATGCGACGCGAACCATCCTTCTTCTTCACCAGCAGCACCGGTGCTCCCCACGGAGACACACTAGGATTGATATAACCCTTCTGCAAAAGCTCATCCAGCTGCTTCCGCAATTCCTCCAACTCTACTGGAGCCATACGATATGGCGCCTTCGAAATCGGCTGCGCTCCCGTAATAAGATCAATCGAAAATTCGAGAGCTCGATCGGGTGGCAATCCAGACATCTCCTCGGGGAAGACGTCATCGAAGTCCCGCACTACCGCTGGCCTCCCCAGCTCCATCTGCAAGGCCACAAACTCCACCGGACTGGCCCGAAATCTGACAGGGCCAAGCGAACTACTACACCGGCTGAACTCAAATACCGGATGTCCGGGAATCTCGAACACCACATTCTTCCTCCGACAGTCGATCGTAGCATAGAAGCTCGCAAGCCAATCCATCCCAAGGACCGCATCATAGTTGATGATGTCGTGGACAATGAAATCAGCGTAAAGCTCATGTCCACAAACCACCAACGAGCAAGAATTGCAACCACGATGCACCGAGACCATGCCATTTCCTGTGACGATATTCCAACTCCTCGGAAGAGGGGACATCGACAAGGAATGCTTCTCCACGAAGCGCCGCGCCAAAATGCACATCGATGCACCTGAGTCAAAGAGGACTCGTGCAGGAATGTGCACACCAAAATCACACCTACAAACAGTCTAACAATCAAGCCCTAGTCTAGCAAAAAATCATGTGCAAGCAACCAAACATAATCTAACAATCAAAACTAGCTAGGAAAGTAACAGCTAGAATGAGGATTACCTGCGATAACCTCATCCACAGCCATGCTCTCCACCTCAGTCATCAGAAAAGCCTGCCTCCTCGGCGGAAAAGCCTGCTGAAAAGCCTGCCTCTGTGGGACAAGAGCTGCTCCATGTCCAGCAGGAACATGCGCTCTCTGCTGCAACGGCTGTGCTGCAACAGGTGCCCTCCAAGGCTGCTTCGACTTCGGGTAGTCCTTCATGGTATGGGTATGATCTCCACAGACAATACACTGGCCTAGGAATCTCCTACACTGCTCCTTGATATGCCCGGTCCTGCCGCAGAAATGACAAGTCTTCTGAATAGGCCCTCCTGGCCTCTTGAACTGCACCGACTGATTAGGGTTGAAACCAGGCCTAACCACCGCTCTGGCCTGCTCCATAGGCCTCTTCCTAGCTCCAGCAACATGTCCCCTCCTCTGGCTCAGGTTCAGCTCCTGCCTCCTCGCAGCTACCAGAACCTTCTGATAAGATTCCAGATCAGAGGAAGACACGAAACTCTGAAGCTCCAAAGCAAGTCCCTGCAGGAACCTCTAAGCCCTCTCATTAGCTTCCTGTACCATCTTCGGTGCGAACCGACTCGGCCTAGTGAACTCTTGGTGGTACTGGTCCACCGTCAAGCTCCCTTGCTTCAGCTCAATAAAACGCTGCAGCATCTCCTTCCTGGCAGCCTTCGGAAAGAACTCTTCATCAAACCTGGACTTAAAGGTAGCCCAAGCTATCGGCTCCACCAGCATCTTCTCTTTCGCATCCCACCAGTTCCGAGCATTATCCTTGAGTTGCCGCTTCGCCAAATCAACCCATCCAGCCGGGCTGATCTTGGCCATCTTCAAGTTATCCTCAATGTTCCGAATCCACTCATCGGTAGCTAGAGGACCCTCAGACCCATCAAAATAAGCGGGACCCAGCTCCCGAAATTGCTTCGCTCTCGACTCGGAGCGAGGGGCATCCTGGATTGCCCGAGCAGCTCGAGCAACTGGAGCATTCTGGACTTGCAGGAGCATGCCCTGCTGCACCTGCATCATCTGAAGCATCATCTGCATCATCTCCCCATTGGTGGGCTCCCGCTCAGGCTCCTCGTCATGAGGGGCGCGCTACCACCACCACGGGTAAATCCCCTTCCGGTCATCTAATGACACAGAAAACGAAACAGATTAGACTCATAGCTTATGACTCGGATGTCGAACTTAGTTTATTGGACATTCTAATATTACTATCGTTATTCTGATAATAGCAGTTACAGAAGAGAGACCTGCATGGGCCACCAACAAAACCTGTCATGCCCCGCTTCCCAAAGATGGAGGCGAGACGTGAGAAGGTCCGCACAGACGTGGAGCTGTGAAGCTACACGCCTGATAAGCGTCAATAAAACATATGCAGGTCCCTGTAACCACGAGCAGAACAAGATAATAACACAAGGAGATACAGAAATAAAATCCCAAATCTCAGCAATGTCCAAACGTTAAAATTAAGTTCAACATCCAGAAAAGCCACCAGGCTAAAAGAAAGAGTCTAGGCCCAAAACATGGCCAACAAAAGCCAACACGACACAAAGTATTGGTGCTACGCACCGACAACAAAAGCAGTCTAAACAACAACACAAACAGTCTCTACGACTGATCGCCCGTGTCCTCAAACTCCTCGATGAATGCAGGCTCTGACTCAGCGTCAGCGAACACCACGTCCTTAGCAGCAACCTCAGGCTCAGGACCTAACATTTGTCACCCAAAAGAGTAAAGGGGCACATGTCAGCAAGTCTAAAAGACTTGGGCAAGGAAACTGAAAGGAAGGTAAACTAACAACCTAGCAGTTATAGTATGATGCATAGCATGACAAGTTTAGTATGTGAGTAACAAATAAGGTAAGGTGCAAGTAACAAGTAACAAGTAGCAAGTATGGCATGTATGACAAGTTTTACAAGTATAAACACGGACAAGTACAAGTCAAGTAAATCACGTCAAGTAAACACGTCGTGCACAGAGATTACGTCTTCTGACTAGAGTGGCGGATTAGGCCAACTCGTAAACTCAGGTGATCGCTTATCCCTACCCCTCCACGTGTATCGAGCCAGGGCATTACCCCCGAACACGTAATGCTTGCTTCTGGATCACGAGCCAGGAAGTGTTTTTAACACGTATGGCATAGGGTTATGCCCGTATAACGGGTGCCTAGCAGGATCAAGTAGTACAAGTAATGTAGCGTGTGCTACGAATGCAACATTCAACATGGATAGCATGACATGCACAGATAATTCGCGTACCGTTCATTGAATTTAAACACGGCAGATAAGATGCATGGATGGCAACAAGTGCAAATAATTAAAAGTAGTCGGATCAAGCTTCGTTGTCAAGCTAGATCCTGAAATTTGCGCCTAGGCGAGTATCATTTCGTCGCCTAGTCTCTTTTACGCCTACAACAAGAAAATGGCCTAAAACTCTAAGTGGCAAGTTTCACTTGCCTAGCACCGAGGATGACGATCAACGAGGCACGTCACAAAATGTTAGACTACGGAGGTGGGATCGCTGCCATGGCAAAACAATATCAGTTCTATTAGGGTTTAACAAAAATCACAAAGTGGGTTAAGAGAATATTAAAGGATCGATTTACTACCGTATCGTAGCGGAAGAACGATACCGAGCAAGCACGGCAACGGAAGAACGATCCGAAGAACTACGGCTCAGATCTGGAAACGGGGAGAAAATCTGGAGAAATGGGATTTTGTGGGGTTTTGGGGGTTGGAGGTGGCCTAAAGCATGGTGGCCGGCCTAAATGGAGAGGGAGAGGGGCTCTTGAGGAAGGAGGAATGGCTAGAGGAAGGTTGGGGAAGATCAGAGGTCAAGGGGGAAAGGAAATGGCCAAGAGAAGAGAAAGAAAGAAAGAAAAACGATTGGGGTATAAATAGGAAAAGTTACGGTGGCTGGGCAAACCCTAGGTTTACGACAGTGGTTAGTCGGTCAAAGAAGAGTTGTTGACCGAGTAGTTCGAGAACTAGTCGGTCGGTAGACCAACTGTGATCGACTAAAAGCAAACGGTAACTCAGGTCGTCAAAATGGTCAATGAATTAGTCGGTTAAAGAACAATGGCTGACCGACTAGTTTGCAACCTAGTCGGTCGAAAAACGTTCTTAGACCGACTAACGATAAACAATAACTTAGGTGAAATTTATCAAAGGAACTAGTCGGTCTGAGAGCAAGTTCTGACCGACTAGTTTCACATCTAGTCGGTCGGTGGTTGTTCTTAGACCGACTAAGAGTAAACAGTAACTCCTGACTTATTGATTTAATGAACTAGTCGGTTCGAGAAGAGTTCCTGACCGACTAGATTGGAATCTAGTCGGTTGGTCCCCCTTCTTGAACCAACTAAGGTGCACGAAAAGTGCCGAAATTGAGCGCGAACCTTTGGGAAGATCTCTATAGCTTCTAAGATCACTCTAACTCTAAAATATGACCGATTTGAAGTTCGTCATGAGTGACTTACTCCAAGATCAACGATTTAAGGAAGAAGCTAGAAAATCACGACGAAACGATCGAAAACGAAAGCTACGGAGATGGAAAATCACACATAAGGAGAAAATCCACTAAAACATATATATAATATAGATAATCCAAATACATGAAAAACTGGTCGTTACATGAGCCCTTTGCGGGCGGGTTGGACCCGCCCGCCCAGTCTGGGCCCTTTTGGGCTATTTCTTGAGCTCTACAGCTCCGATTGAGCTGATTTCAGATCCGTTTGAAAGCATGGTTCGAATGGGAATATCCCAAGAAGACATGTGTCCATTTCTATGCCTTTATTATGTAAAATATTCTTGAAAATATTTTACAATATATTTTCAACCATTTTACATCATATGCAACAATCCCTTATAGCCTTCTATTAATGCCAAAATCGCAGACATTTTGATATATAATTAACTCCCATTTAATATAGACTTATTGTCACAAACTCTTTGTGACTTCAATTATTCTCGTGCACCCGAGTGCACTCCTCCTGAATTCTTCCTTTTACTAAGACGCAAATCCCACTCGGTGTGAGACCCTATAGCCTGACCCTACTACAGATTGGGGCTCGAAACCCCCTAGACGACAGTGACCACAAGCAGTAGACGTCGTCCCTGTTTCGGCATCATAATTACGTGATTGACACATTGACAAAAGTGTCGTCGGGATCACTCTGACTGTGTCAGTGATGAATACCGCAGTTTTAGTCCCGTCGTCGTAACTATGTCACTGCATAGCATATGGTATGGTAAAACGTCAACGCTACTAGCTAGTACTGATCAGCATACTTTGGTCTTTGGTATGTCCATGTAGTACTTCCTACAACATACTCCGGCCGAGGTTTAGCACAAAGAACCGTAGTGAGCATGTGACACTAACTTCCCTTTAATGGAAGAGACGAATCATATCTTAGTCACTACTTACCTCGTACGCTTCAAGTGTCACCCAACCTAAGACTTTTCAACGAGTGAACATTCGAGACTATATCATAGATCTAAGTGACACTGTTCACGCACATATTCGTATAATGACCTCAAGTCTAAAGAACCAACTAGCCTATTATCACTAGAGAGTTATCAATGTCAGTTTAGTTAAGTTTAACCATTTGATAACTCTTAATTGGGTCGTTCAGTGGACTCATTCTCCATTGAGCACCTGTGTCATGTCTCCGACTTCGCCATGTCGAATGATTATGAGATCATTGTTACGAGGTGGAACTCGCGTACAATGAATTTGTATTGAGGGGAACCAAGGGCACGGTGGTTATGTTGATAAGAGGGTTTAGGTGGGCTATTTAACAAGTGATTAGTGGGGTGAAGAGGCTAGACTTGCCGCCGAGGGTGGCCACGGAGTCAAATCTCACCGGACACGGCGGAAGAGGATCGGGTGGCGGGAGCCAAAGGCTGACGTCGACCAAGGGGCGAGCTTTCCTGCACCACGAGCAACTCGTCAGAAGGGCAGGGTTGGGGTCCAACCCTTAGCCCCTCCGATGCCTAAGTCAGTAATAGGACTTAAAACGGGGGCTGGGCACGCCGGTCGGACTGAGGGTGTGTCGACCGTACGTGGCGAGCTATAAGTGGGAGCACAAAGATATGGACGACCTTTGCTCTCGTGTGTGAATAATGGATTGAGAGAGAGAATTTGCCAACCTCCTCACCGTAAGAGGTGAGGGGGTATTTATACCTGATGGGAGATGATTAGGTGGGGCTGACCTGGCATGCCGACTCGACGTGCTGAGCTGGCTCAGCTGTCAGCGGAAGCTTCGGATGAGGATGTCAGGAACAGGAGTGCCTGCCCCGCTTTTGTCAGACGGCGCAACGGCCAGGGGCACTTTTTTCAGGGCGTCAGGGCCGAAAGCAATAAGTGTCAGGAGGCTCAGTGGCCAGGGGGTGCTTTGTCAGACGGTCGGACTGTGTTAGTGTCAGTCGTGTCCTTACGTTAGGTTGTTTGTCGTGCGTGAGGAATTGAAGGTCCGGCGATACTACTCCTGGCGACGGAGCTCGTGGGGTCCCGGCGGGTTGTCCGGCCCGGCCGCGTACCTTTTCGATCATAGGTCGGGGAGCGCTGGTAGGGAGGGATATGCCCATGCCTCTATCAGCATCCCGTCGGCAGTCTGGGCGCTCCCCCGGCGCACTGTCCCTGGCGGGCCGAGCGATAGCGGTTGTATGCCTCGGCCGGGAGGGGGGAGTACTGCGAGGTGCATCCCTTCCCATGTAGCCTCGGGCCTCCGGGACGGCGGCCCTTTCACCAAAGGGTGAGTCACTGGGGTATGTCAGCAGATCTGGGCGGGAGTCAGACTCCCACGATCTCTGGGTCGTAACAATTGCCCCTGGCATTCGAGTGCGAGGCGGAAGCCCGGCTTGGCTCGGATGGCGTAACACTACCTCCTTTCTAACATGATTCGGACTTGGGTCCAAGCTCAGGAGTGGCGACGCGGCTCCCGCGGGGTATTGCCTGCCGTTGCAGGATCGCGAGTTCTCGTCCCGAGTGGGAACCAAGCGAGGAGGCAGGATACTGCGATTTGGGGAGGGGCGTTGCCCCTTAACAACGTGCCGTTGTATGTGGCGGCTGGGTCAGACTTTGGGGGAGCCCGACTTTTTGAGAAGGTCATGGTTTTCGCTGTGACGTGTTTACCGGACGCGGTCGCTATTTTTGCGGGGCTTCAGCCGCACTGTGCCTGGTGGACTTCCCAGCTATTGTGCGCTTGGGCTTAGGGTGAGGAGTCCGTAAGGAGGAATATTATTCATCAACCTTTACCTGAGACCTAGATGGTATTTACAACAATAGAGCAGGTGTGACCGAACCCGGGGTCAGGGCGGGAGGTTGCTTTAACTCGTCGCCCGCTGCATCGGGGTGAGCAGGTCCCTGTTGCAGGGCGGCCTTCCTTTCTACAGACCGCTGAACTCCTCCTGCCTCATTGTCCGGGGACGAGCTGACATGCCCTGAATCACCGTTTGGCTTCATCGGGGATGCAGTCCTGCGGTGGCCCCCCTGGGAGGGCTGACCCTAGTTTGTCGGGTGGACCTCCTTCCTTCCCCTCCCTTTTCATTGTGTTGTGTCTCGCCATCACCATGCTGGATGGTTGCCCGGCCTCGCCGGGGATCCCGCACATCGAGGGGGAACCCTGGAGGAGGCGGAGGACGAGGTGGAGGTGGCAGCGTTGCCCTCCCAGAGGGGGAGTCCGACGGGCCAGTGGGTCGTGGGGAGATCCGTTGGGGGCTTCCACCCTCACCCCCGGTAGGGATCGCCGGGGGTGGATGTTAATTGGGGTGTGGCGGCCCGCCGCAAGTCTTCCGAACATGCTGTCTCATCTGGTTGAGAGCAGGAGGAAGGCTGGCAGGCGGGGCCTTCCATGTGTAAGGGGAATATCCTATCAGAGGTTGCGGAGTGGAAGCGGTCACCGGTGGGGGAAGTGGGGCCCATCGGTGGACATCGGCCTTCTCCGTAGCTCGGTGGGGTGTCAAGGGTTTTTTCATACCCGGTGTGAGGGGACGCGATTCCCTCTCGTGTATCTTCCCCTCCTCCCTAAATTCTGAAGGGGGGTACTTATAGTGGGATTCTGCGGAAGGGTTTTCCTTGGATAATGTGAGGGACTAGTGTCATTAATGGGCTCTGCTGAATCACGTGCTTTGGGAACCACTTTTTCCTGGCGGCACCCGACACGGGTCGTCTGTTCTGGCCTCTCGGGGGGCGTGTTGCTACTGATGGCGTGTTTTCCAAGCGTCCTTTCATTTCGTCGAGTCGCATCGTGGCGCTGCCTTGTCGGGACTAGGCGTATACTCGACAGGTATTGTTTCGCGGTTTCTGGCTTGCGACCGGTCCGCCCCGGGTTACGTGTCCTTGTCCTTGTTCCCATGACTGAGTTTTCGAGGATCTTAGGTCTAATCTGGGCAGGGGAATCTAGATGTGGTTTGGGAGGCCGGCCCCGGGTAGTTGGTCGCTGTGCGGTCTGAACTGGTTAGCCCCTACCGAGGCGAGCGAGTCGCCCCTGGGAAGCCGGTCTTTGTCGTGTATTATCGCTGGTGTTGTCTATTTTGTTTTCTTGCGTGAGTACACAATTACTGCCCCCAACATTCCCTTGTCCGAGAGCACGAGGTCTGGGGGAAGGGGATGTTGATGGTCTATGTGTTGTCTTTGGGCGGGACGGGGAATCACCGGATAAGTTCGGGATGAGACATGCCGCCCTATCACGAACAGGGGCTACCCCCTGTATGGGCAACCCCCGGGTGTCTATCACGAGGGGATTTTGCCTCGGGCGGAAGTGGCCTCGCAGGGCGGGCCTCAGTTCAACCCTTTCCCCTTTGACTGAAAGGTATCGTGGATTTTAGTTGGCCGGTTTGAAGCGTAGTATCGGGGGGTTCGAACTGCGGGTGTAAACTTACTGGGCGTCCTAAGCTAGTACGGGGGGAGTGCGATGCTCTGTTCCTACTTTCCCCGCCGCGAGGGGTGGTTCCGTTTCGTGAGCTCGCCCGGCCCTTGGCAGGGGGACCGCTTCATGCTATGGCATTCTCAGAAAGTTACAGCGAATTTGATAAGGATGAATGTTTTCATTTAAATTTACAAGAACTCTTCTATGGTTCGTACACGAGTACTTAGATTATCGCCCGTTGGGGAGGTAAGATCCGGCCCTGGGGCGGGCTATGGAGCTGTCCTCGCCTGCGGTGAACGACCTCATGATTTAGGGGTTACCCTCTGCCGGGTGTGCCTTTTTAACTTCAGTTGTTCTTGGCGCCTAGGTGAGCGTCCACCCTCTGTGCTGACGGGTTGCAAGGTCTCCTCGGCCAGGTGGATGCGATAGGGAAGCTGTCTTGCTGTGGCGTTTGTCCCGGGGGATCCTGACAATCGGGCCGCCTCCCCTCCATTGCTTTGTCATCTCCCTCCATGCCTCACGGTTTGGGTTTGAGGGCGGTGGGAGATCTTGCCAATCGGGCCGCCTCCCCTCCACGCCTCGCGGTTTGGGTTTGAGGGCGGGGTTCAGGTCCCGATTGTGCTGGGGCGGGCTGACACTCCATGACTTGCCTTTTGGGCTCGTCGGGGATGCAGCCTTACCGAGGTCCCCGTCCGGAGGTCGAAGGCGAGGAGGTATAGGCCTGCAAGCCCGGGGGGGGGGGGGGGGGGGGGCTTTTGCCTTTCCTGCCGGCGGGGAGCGGATGCCTACCTTTCTCCGACTCGTCCTGTTTAGACCAGACGGAGGAGTGAAAGGTGGATTTCCCTTGTGTAAGTGAAATATCCTATTGGCGATCCGTTTGTAAGGGGAATATCCTATCGGAGGTAGTGGAGATGTAGCGACCGTCGCCCAGGGAGGAGGGAACCACTGGTGGCCGGTGACCTCCCTTTTGTTAGGACGAGGCATCTCGGCCCGTTTCCTAGCGGGTGGGGGGTGTCGGTACCGATTTCTCATATCTTTCGACTCTTTGTTCTTTTCTCTTTCGGGAGGGTGAGTGGTGTCTTTATAGGGGGATTTTGTTGAATGTTTCCCCCGTAATTATTGCGATGAGCTGGTATTATTAATGGGCTCCTCGGAATTACGCCTGTTGGAAACCGCTTTTGCCAGGTGGCGCTTAGGGAACCTCTTTTGGAGTGTACCATTAATGGTGGCGTATTTCCCGAGCGTCCTTTCGTTTCGTCGAGTCACATCGGGACCGCCTCCTCGGGAACTGACGCCTCGTTTGTCCCAGTTTACGTGCCCTTGTCTTCCTTCCCGGGTTCGACTTTTCAAGGATCAAGGGTCTGCCAAGTCCGGGGTATGGTTACGCGGCGAGGCCTATGCCCTGCCCCAGAGGTCTTGAGGGGGGGAGTGGGCGCGTAGCCCGGCCCGTGCCCTTCTCTGGTTTGGGTGGCTAGGGTTGGTCCTGCCCCAGAGGTCTTGAGGGGGGGGGGGGGGGGAGCGGGCGCGTAGCCCGGCCCGTGCCCTTCTCTGGTTTGGGTGGCTAGGGTTGGCCCTGCCCCAGAGGTCTTGGGGGGGGGGGGAGCGGGCGCGTAGCCCGGCCCGTGCCCTTCTTTGGTTTGGGTGGCTAGGGTTGGCCCTGCCCCAGAGGTCTTGAGGGGGGGAGTGGGCGCGTAGCCCGGCCCGTGCCCTTCTCTGGTTTGGTGGCTAGGGTTGGCCCTGCCCCAGAGGTCTTGAGGGGGGGAGCGGGCGCGTAGCCCGGCCCGTGCCCTTCTCTGGTTTGGGTGGCTACCTGCCCCAGAGATCATGAGGGGGGGAGCGGGCGCGTAGCCCGGCCCGTGCCCTTCTCTGGTTTGGGTGGCTAGGGTTGGCCCTGTCCCAGAGGTCTTGAGGGGGGGAGTGGGCGCGTAGCCCGGCCCGTGCCCTTCTCTGGTTTGGGTGGCTAGGGTTGGCCCTATCCCAGAGGTCTTGAGGTGGGAGCGGGCGCGTAGCCCTGCCCGTGCCCTTCTCTGGCTAGGGTGGCTAGGGTTGGCCCTGCCCCAGATGTCTTGAGGGGGGGACCGAGTGCGTAGCCCGGCCCATGCCCTTCTCTGGTTTGGGTGGCTAGGGTTGGCCCTGCCCCAGAGGTCTTGAGGGGGGGGGGGGGGAGCGGGCGCGTAGCTCGGCCCGTGCCCTTCTCTGGTTTGGGTGGCTAGGGTTGGCCCTGCCCCAGAGGTCTTGAGGGGGGGGGGGGGAGCGGGCACGTAGCCCGGCCCGTGCCCTTCTCTGGTTTGGGTGGCTAGGGTTGGCCCTGCCCCAGAGGTCTTGAGGGGGGAGCGGGCGCGTAGCCCGGCCCGTGCCCTTCTCTGGTTTGGGTGGCTAGGGTTGGCCCTGCCCCAGAGGTCTTGAGGGGGGGAGCGGGCGCGTAGCCCGGCCCGTGCCCTTCTCTGGTTTGGGTGGCTAGGGTTGGCCCTGCCCCAGAGGTCTTGAGGGGGGAGCGGGCACGTAGCCCGGCCCGTGCCCATCTCTGGTTTGGGTGGCTAGGATTGGCCCTGCCCCAGAGGTCTTGAGGGGGGGAGCGGGCGCGTAGCCCGGCCCGTGCCCTTCTCTGGTTTGGGTAGCTAAGGTTGGCCCTGCCCCAGAGGTCTTGAGGGGGGGGGGGGAGCGGGCACGTAGCCCGGCCCGTGCCCTTCTCTGGTTTGGGTGGCTAGGGTTGGCCCTGCCCGAGAGGTCTTGAGGGGGGGGGGGGGAGCGGGCGCGTAGCCCGGCCCGTGCCCTTTTCTGGTTTGGGTGGCTAGGGTTGGCCCTGCCCCAGAGGTCTTGAGGGGGGGAGCGGGCGCGTAGCCCGGCCCGTGCCCTTCTCTGGTTTGGGTGGCTAAGGTTGGCCCTGCCCCAGAGGTCTTGAGGGGGGGAGCGGGCGCGTAGCCCGGCCCGTGCCCTTCTCTGGTTTGGGTGGTTAGGGTTGGCCCTGCCCCAGAGGTCTTGAGGGGGGGAGCGGGCGCGTAGCCCGGCCCGTGCCCTTCTCTGGTTTGGGTGGCTAGGGTTGGCCCTGCCCCAGAGATCTTGAGGGGGGGAGCGGGCGAGTAGCCCGGCCCGTGCCCTTCTCTGGTTTGGGTGGCTAGGGTTGGCCCTGCCCCAGAGGTCTTGAGGGGGGGGGGGGAGCGGGAACGTAGCCCGGCCCGTCCCTTCTCTGGTTTGGGTGGCTAGGGTTGGCCCTGCCCCAGAGGTCTTGAGGGGGGAGCGGGCACGTAGCCCAGCCCGTGCCCTTCTCTGGTTTGGGTGGCTAGGGTTGGCCCTGCCCCAGAGGTCTTAAGGGGGGAGCAGGCGCGTAGCCCGGCCCGTGCCCTTCTCTGGCTAGGGTGGCTAGGGTTGGCCCTGCCCCAGATGTCTTGAGGGGGAGGGGAGCGGGCGCGCAGCCCGGCCCGTGCCCTTCTCTGGTTTGGGTGGCTAGGGTTGGCCCTGCCCCAGAGGTCTTGAGGGGGGAGCGGACGCGTAGCCCGGCCCGTGCCCTTCTCTGGTTTGGGTGGCTAGGGTTGGCCCTGCCCCAGAGGTCTTGAGGGGGGTGCGGGCGCGTAGCCCGGCCCGTGCCCTTCTCTGGTTTGGGTGGCTAGGGTTGGCCCTGCCCCAGAGGTCTTGAGGGGGGGAGCGGGCGCGTAGCCCGGCCCGTGCCCTTCTCTGAATTGGGTGGCTAGGGTTGGCCCTGCCCCAGAGGTCTTGAGGGGGGAGCGGGCACGTGGCCCGGCCCGTGCCCTTCTCTGGTTTGGGTGGCTAGGATTGGCCCTGCCCCAGAGGTCTTGAGGGGGGGAGCGGGCGCGTAGCCCGGCCCGTGCCCTTCTCTGGTTTGGGTAGCTAAGGTTGGCCCTGCCCCAGAGGTCTTGAGGGGGGGGGGGGAGCGGGCACGTAGCCCGGCCCGTGCCCTTCTCTGGTTTGGGTGGCTAGGGTTGGCCCTGCCCGAGAGGTCTTGAGGGGGGGGGGGGGGAGCGGGCGCGTAGCCCGGCCCGTGCCCTTTTCTGGTTTGGGTGGCTAGGGTTGGCCCTGCCCCAGAGGTCTTGAGGGGGGGAGCGGGCGCGTAGCCCGGCCCGTGCCCTTCTCTGGTTTGGGTGGCTAAGGTTGGCCCTGCCCCAGAGGTCTTGAGGGGGGGAGCGGGCGCGTAGCCCGGCCCGTGCCCTTCTCTGGTTTGGGTGGTTAGGGTTGGCCCTGCCCCAGAGGTCTTGAGGGGGGGAGCGGGCGCGTAGCCCGGCCCGTGCCCTTCTCTGGTTTGGGTGGCTAGGGTTGGCCCTGCCCCAGAGATCTTGAGGGGGGGAGCGGGCGAGTAGCCCGGCCCGTGCCCTTCTCTGGTTTGGGTGGCTAGGGTTGGCCCTGCCCCAGAGGTCTTGAGGGGGGGGGGAGCGGGAACGTAGCCCGGCCCGTCCCTTCTCTGGTTTGGGTGGCTAGGGTTGGCCCTGCCCCAGAGGTCTTGAGGGGGGAGCGGGCACGTAGCCCAGCCCGTGCCCTTCTCTGGTTTGGGTGGCTAGGGTTGGCCCTGCCCCAGAGGTCTTAAGGGGGGAGCAGGCGCGTAGCCCGGCCCGTGCCCTTCTCTGGCTAGGGTGGCTAGGGTTGGCCCTGCCCCAGATGTCTTGAGGGGGAGGGGAGCGGGCGCGCAGCCCGGCCCGTGCCCTTCTCTGGTTTGGGTGGCTAGGGTTGGCCCTGCCCCAGAGGTCTTGAGGGGGGAGCGGACGCGTAGCCCGGCCCGTGCCCTTCTCTGGTTTGGGTGGCTAGGGTTGGCCCTGCCCCAGAGGTCTTGAGGGGGGTGCGGGCGCGTAGCCCGGCCCGTGCCCTTCTCTGGTTTGGGTGGCTAGGGTTGGCCCTGCCCCAGAGGTCTTGAGGGGGGGAGCGGGCGCGTAGCCCGGCCCGTGCCCTTCTCTGAATTGGGTGGCTAGGGTTGGCCCTGCCCCAGAGGTCTTGAGGGGGGAGCGGGCACGTGGCCCGGCCCGTGCCCTTCTCTGGTTTGGGTGGCTAGGGTTGGCCCTACCCCAGAGGTCTTGAGGGGGGGGGGGGGGGGGAGCGGGCGCGTAGCCCGGCCCGTGCCCTTCTCTGGTTTGGGTGGCTAGGGTTGGCCCTGCCCCAGAGGTCTTGAGGGGGGAGCGGGCGCGTAGCCCGGCCCATGCCCATATCTGGTTTGGGTGGCTAGGGTTGGCCCTGCCCCAGAGGTCTTGAGGGGGGGAGCGGGCGTGTAGCCCGGCCCGTGCCCTTCTCTGGTTTGGGTGGCTAGGGTTAGCCCTGCCCCAGAGGTCTTGAGGGGGGGGGGGAGCGGGCGTGTAGCTCGGCCCGTGCCCTTCTCTGGTTTGGGTGGCTAAGGTTGGCCCTGCCCCAGAGGTCTTGAGGGGGGGGGGGGGGGAACGGGCGCGTAGCCCGGCCCGTGCTCTTCTCTGGTTTGGGTGGCTAGGGTTGGCCCTGCCCCAGAGGTCTTGAGGGGGGGAGCGGGCACGTAGCCCGGCCCGTGCCCTTCTCTGGTTTGGGTGGCTAGGGTTGGCCCTGCCCCAGAGGTCTTGAGGGGGGGGGGGGAGCGGGTGCGTAGCCCGGCCCGTGCCCTTCTCTGGTTTGGGTGGCTAGGGTTGGCCCTGCCCCAGAGGTTCGGAGGTTCACGCTGAAACACTTATGTGGAAACAACAATGTTGGGGAAAGCGGGTAGATGTGTATCTCGTATATATAAAAGAAAAACTCACAACTATTGGTAGAACTTTAGCAGGTGCTTTGCATTCCAAGGATGGGCCAGCTCATTCCCATCTGGGGTTGCCAAGATGTACGTGGCTGGTCCGACAATATCGATGATCTTGTAGGGCCCTTCGCATTTGGCGGCCAGCTTTCCCCGCAGGGCGGTCTCGGGTCTGAAGGTGGCGTCTCTGAGGACCAAGTCACTGATCCTGAAAGTCCGCTGTTTCACCCGGGAGTCGTAGTGTTGCACCATCCTCTGGCTGTGCTTGATGAGGCTCGTCAGGGCCCGGTCTCTTACCTCGTCTATCAATTCAAGACTGAGGCCGAGTCCCTCTCCATTGATCTCTTCGTCGAAGAGTTTAGTCGGAGCGTATCTTCTCCAATTTCCACAGGAACGACTGCCTCCGATCCGTATGCTAGCATGAACGGGCTTTCTCCTGTCGAGGCCTTGTGGGTGGTGCGATAGGACCATAGGATTCCCGGCAGCTCGTCGACCCATGCCCCAAGGGCGGCGTCCACTTTTTTCTTCATAGGGTTCAAGATGCATTTATTCGCGGCCTCCATCATTCCATTGCACTGCGGGTGGGCGACTGACGTGAAATGGAGTTTGATCCCCCAGCCCGAACAGAAGTCACCGAAGCCTTCGCAATCGAACTGCCTTCCGTTATCCGTGACTATCGAGCGGGGTATCCCGAAGCGACATATAATGGATTGCCAAATAAAGCCCTTCATGTCCGTCCACGTGATATGCGCTAGCGGCTCTGCCTCCACCCACTTCGTGAAGTAGTCCACGTCGATGACTAGATATTTTCTTCCCCCGGAGGCCTTCGGGAAAGGCCCAAGGATGTCGAGTCCCCATTTAGCGAATGGGATCGGGCTCACAATGGGCATCAAGTTGGTCGGAGGTGCAGTCGTTTGTCGACAGAATTTATGGTACGCCTCGCACCTCTTGACATATTGTACCGCGTCCCGGATCATTGTCGGCCAATAGTACCCTTGGCGCATTATTTTGTGGGCGATGGTGCGACCGCCATGGTGGTTTCCGCAGAAGCCTTCGTGCACTTCGCGGATGACTTGCTCAGCCTGCTCCGGGCCCAAGCACTTTAAATAGGGCAGGACGTCGAAGTTGGCGCGGCGGCGGCGGTACATCACTCCGTCGAGGAGTACGAATGACAGGGCCTGCCTCTCCACCTTTTTAGCTAGCATTCGCTCCTCGGGCAGGTCCCCCGTCTCCAAGTACTTCATAATGGGGGTCATCCACGTTGTCACCGTGCCCGCACACATCAGTTCTTCTTCGTCAATGGTTGGGGTCAATAGGCTTTTGACGTAGATGGCCTTCCCGATCTCGGCCGCGGAGGAGGAGGCCAGCTTAGACAGGGCATCCTCCCGGAGGTTGTTGGAGCGGAGCAGGTGCTGGACGTCCGCCTTCTTGAACTTGCGGAGCTCGATCTGGATGCGCTTAAGGTAGCGCTTCATCGTTTCTTCTCGGGCCTCGAAGCTTCCTTGGATCTGTTGGACGACGAGCCGTGAGTCACTAAGGAGCAACACGTTCGTCGCCCCCACCGCCCTACCGAGCTTCAACCCGTTGACCGCAGTGTATTCCGCGACATTGTTGGTTGCCGGGAAGTTGAAGCGTAGGGTGTATTCCAACGAGCACCCGTCGGGGGTTTGAATGACGATACCCGCCCCCATCCCAGATCCCGTCGTGGAGCCATCGACGTGGATGGTCCATAATTCGTCCACGTCCATCCGGGAGGGCTTTGAGGGTTCGCCCCCCCGGTCCCCCGCGGGGACACGGTTGCCGATGGGGCTCTGGTTGGTCCACCGGAGTGCCCCCTGCGGTGCATTCCACCACGAAGTCGGCCAGCGCCTGGCCCTTGATCGCCGTCCGGGCTTTGTATGTTATGTCGAACTCGCTGAGCTCGACACTGCAGTTGAGCATCCTCTCCGACCGCTCCAACCTCTTCAGGTTTTTCTCGAGGGGCATGTCGGTGTGGACGTCGATGGGATGGGCCTGGAAGTATGGTCGGAGCATTCGGGCTGTGGTGATTAGGCAGTAGGCGGCTCTCTCGATGGGACTGTAGCGAGTCTCCGCCTCCCGGAGGATCCGGTTGGCGTAGTAAACAGGGCGCTGCACCCCTCCTTCCTCCTTGATCAAGACGGAACTAACGGCCTCTTCGTTGGTTGCCAAGTACAACCCTAGGGGTTCGCCTTCTTCCGGCCGTGCGAGGAGCGGTGGACTTTGTAGGTAAGATGCCCGTGCACAGTCGTTGTCCCATGGGATCACCTTCCTCTTGTCCTTAGCTTCGCCAAAGGCAGTGCGCAAGACCCTGAAAAAGGGGAGTGACTTCTCCGCAGATTTCGACAGGAATCGCCCCAGAGCAGCGATCCGGCCGTTCAGTCGCTGCAAGTCCCGGATTGTTCGAGGTTCCACCATATTGATGAGGGCCGTCACCTTGTCGGGATTCGCCTCGATCCCCCGCTTCGTTATCATGAAGCCTATGAATTTTCCCGACTGGACGCCGAAGATACACTTTGCGGGGTTCAGTCTTAAGTTGTATCGGCGGACCCTTTGGAACGTTTCCCGTAAGTCGGCGAGGTGGTCTGGGGCCCTCCTACTCTTTACCAGCATGTCGTCGATGTAGACCTCCAAGTTTCGCCCCACCTGAGGGCTGAATATTCGGTCTACCATCCGCTGATAGGTCGCCCCGGCGTTCTTCAGTCCAAAGGGCATCTTGGTGTAACAGAAGGTGCCCTTATCGGTGACAAAGGACGTCTTTTCCTTGTCCTCCTCCGCCATCGGTATCTAGTTGTAGCCCGAGAAGGCGTCCATAAAGCTTAACAACTCATAACCAGACGCCTGGTCCACCAAGCGGTCGATCTGGGGTAGGGGGAAACTGTCCTTTGGGCACACCTTGTTGAGGTCGATGAAGTCGACGCACATGCACCATTTTCCACTGGTCTTTTTCACCAAAACGACATTGGCGAGCCAGTCCAGGTAATCCACTGGCCGGACAAACTTGGCTTCGAGGAGCCGCTCTACTTCTTCCTCGGCCGCCCTCTTCTTTTCACCCCCCGCGCTTCTCTTCTTCTGTCGGACCGATCGGGCTTCTGGGTCCGCGTTCAACCTGTGGGAGATCACCGTCGGGTCAACCCCCGGCATGTCTGCAGGTGACCAGGCGAATATATCCGCGTTTTCCTGGAGCAGGCCGACGATGGCCGCTCTCAGGGCGTCCGGGAGTTTCGTCCCGATGGAGACGTTCTTTCTTCCTCCGCGTCTACGGGAACCTCCTCGACCTCCTCGGCCGGGGTCGGCCGCTGGTCGCAGAAGTCCTCCCTTTCGTCGGGGATGAGGACCGCCAGGGCCCGCTTCGGGCTCCTGCGCCTGACTGGCCCCGTGTCGCGGCCCCCAAATACCTCCTAGTTTCCTCGTACCAGTCCCACCCCCTGCGGGGTCCGAAATTTCATTATCTGGTGTAGCAGGCTGGGGAGCGCCTCTATGGCTGTCATGTATGGACGCCCTATGATTCCGTTGTATGCCGACGCGACGTCGACGATGACGAACCGTGTCCCCCTGGTGACGACCATCGGTTCCTTCCCAAGAGTCATCGGCAGGGTGATCGTCCCCACTATGGGGATCATATGGCTGGTGAAGCTGACAATGGGGCCCGCGCAGGGCACTAGGTCCGCACGCCCCCACCCCATCCTTTCGACCGTTGACAGGAACCGGATGTCACAGGAGCTTCCGGTGTCAATCAGGAGCCGGTTGACGATGACCGCCCTGATCCGAGCCTCGACGACGAGGGCGTCATCGCACTGACCCCCAACCTCCCGCTGATCTCCCTCGGTAAAGGTGATAGGGGTCGGTTTGTCCTTCTCCGCTTCGGCCTGCTGCTGGCGCCCGCTACCATCACCTGTCGGGCACCTGCCTCCGAGATTGTGGGCGACGTCCCTTCTGGGGCGGCCCCCCGCTTATCATCTCTATGCGCATGATTGCCCCCCGGGGGGGGGAGGGGGGGCTCCTCCCGATCGTGGTCCGCTGGCGGTTCCGGCCCCCGCGCCTCCCGGGGGCTCTCTCTCCTTGTACTGCCCGCCTATCCCCCACGAAGCCTCCCAAGTGGCCCGCCTGGATCAGCCGCTCGATATCTCTCTTAAGAGTGTATCGTGGCCGTGGTCACGGTGATATCGGCAATACCTCCGGAGATCCCGCTTTGCCGGATCCGACCTCATCCCCCGGGGAGGCTCCGGCAGTAGTCCGGCCCTCGTCGCTGCGGCCAGAACCTCTAACATGGGGGCGTTGAGCTGTGTGTAGTGTGCCTGCAAGGGGCCTTCCTGTCTTGGGATGGCTCGGGCGGCACCTTGGGCTGGGGCAAGCTCTCGGACCGGATCAGGGCGATCATGTGGGCAACGCCCCGTCGGGTCGCGCCTTGGTCGGGCCAGTTGGTCGCGGCCCCGATGCCCCTCCTCCTGCCCTGGCCGAGGGGGTGATTTGGGATCGCCTCGAAGCGGTTTCATCGGGGGAAATAGGGCCTTCGGGCCGAGGGTCTCTTCGGCCAATGTATGCCTCTCCGTCATAGCGACCAGCGTCTCATAGTCGGCCGGCGGATCTCAGAGCAGGGATTTGTGGAGGCTCTAAGTCCGCAATCCCATCTTGAAGGCCAGCATGAGTACCTCGTCGCCGCAGGCTACCACCGCCCGTCTCTCCTCCTGAAAGCGGCGCAGGTATCTTCCCGTTGTCTCCCCTTCTCCTTGGACTACCGTGCTGAGGTAGTCCAAGGGCTTCTTCTTCGTCCGCCCAGCCCAAAACTCTTGGCAGAACTTGTGGGACAGCTCGCCAAAGCTCCCAATGGATCTTGCGGGTAGGCCAAAGTACCAATCCAATGCTGTGTCCCTCAGACTTTGGGAGAAATGCTAGCACCGGAACGCCTCATCCACATCCTGCGCCTCCATCGCACCCCGGTATTGTTGCACGTGCGTGAGGGGGTCGCCTCTTTCGTTATATGTGGCCAGGTGGGGGGGGGGGGTTGAACCTTACTGGCCTCGGGGCGGACGTGATCTACCGTGCAAGCGGCGTGGCCTCCTTCGGGTAGGTAGGGCGCTCGGGTGCATCCCCTCTCCGCCATTCGGGGGTCTGGCTCCGGTCGCGCCTCGGTCGCCGACGGTCCTCCCGCCCCGGGGAGTAGCGTGACGGTCGCCTGGCGGTGCTCCTTCCCTGGGTCGAGGATTCGACGGGTTGCGGGCTACGGTTCTCC
>JAULAV010000016.1:0-28002 GCA_030789695.1 Scilla litardierei
CACACATTACATTAATATTCATACAAAACACTACTTTACCATACACACTCCCCATTAATAAATAACTAATACAACCAATTTCATCACAACTATAAATAATACAATAATTAAATACTGTGACTACCAAACACACTACCAATTTTCTATGCACACCGACTTATAACCATTACAAACATGTCATTCATACAAGTGGGTCACCCATCATTAATAATACTATCTTACTAATAATAATATACAAAGAGTACTAGTACACACATACATTACATACCAACAACATTTACTACAAGATATGCAACCATAGCACTAATTTACTATACGCACTACTACACATATTATCGACCACATATACACCCAAGACATCCTCATTCAAGCAACCATATATATCCTGATAACACATTCATATAGGCATCCATCCATCCATATAGGCATACATGGTACACACTACATGGTTACTATTTACACTACTTATATACACACATGTATATACATATACACACATCCTGGAGCACAAACATATACACCCGACTGTATATGGCACTTGGGCCATTACAATCTACCCATCTTAAAATACAGTCCGTCCTCGGACTGTCTAACCTAAGGGTTCTACCCTAAGGCTAGACGCCTACCCACCTTAGGACTCAACTAACCTCAAACACTGAAACACTACACGTAGCAATCCTTACGTAGCCGCAGTGCGATGACCAGCATGGGCCGCCAACTGTAACGCCCCGCTCCCCAGGATACCCTGGGGTACGAATCCGTCCCAGGTTATCCCAGAGCAGCGAGTGTTACAAAGCGAGAAAATAAAACTGCAAAGAAACGGCACGTCACTGCGCACTACTGGGGTAGTACCTGTAGTGTTTCCACAAACAAACCATCCAAACACAAATTGGAGATAGCAAATAAAACGGAAACATCTACGAGACAACCAAGAACCAACATCCTTAATAACCCACTAATGAATAGTTTACATAACCAACATCTTATACATGCTCACCACAGACGACAAAAACCCAAAAGAAACCCCAAAAGTACATGTCTCCCTCCTCTTTCTCACCACCCAACCCTACACTCAACACCTTGACTATAACTCCGACCTCCAGCTCTGCCACCAACTCCAACACCTGAAAAGATATCAACGGGGATACGTCAACGCGTGACCCAGTAGGAATTCCCATCTCCAAATAGAATGGTATCCAATGCATGATGCAACTACCACATGACATACTAATCCATGATGTAATGCAAGCACATTAAGTGGCATGTCACGATTTTATGAAATGAAATTGCATTAAGCATAAGGCATGGCACGGCATATTACATTAAACATAAAGGTAGACATCAATGAATGAATGTAATGGCAACTACAAAAGTGACATATTGCATTAAACATAAAGTTACACATGTCAAAAGGAAAGAACGACAACAAGCCAACAGTTTATACATCGCCTTAAATTGTTACAACTTGCATTAGGCATGGTGAAGTAATAAAAAACATACTTAGGCAAATTTAAAGTATTTAAACATTTAATTAAAATTTGATTGGAAACCTGGGTATCGAGTAAGCATACATGCATGGACATCACCCAGTAAGGTGGGTGGAATGCTACGACTTCCCGAGACAAGCTCTTACAAAAGAAGCCGTTGACCAACACAACCAACATAACCAAAACCGCACCAACTCACTGCCTCTGTGGGCTCGTCAGAAGTGGCCCATAAACTCAGCAGTCCATTCCATATGCCTATATGGTACTCAAGTTCCCCCCAACCCCCTTCTAGGATGCTCACCCGCCATGAGGTAGACCGAGACATCAATTTATTAACGTTGAAGATAAGCAAAATAGCATGCAACACCAAAAGGATTGTGTTTAAGCTACATTCAAGTGACATGAGGGCAAAGCCAACGTGCATAACAATTGCATTTAAACAACACCAAAATCGCATGCAACATTAGAATTGATGAAAAAGACATACAACATGAACTTTGCATCCAAACATTCAAAGACTTGCATATTTCAAGCTCATGTTCAAAATTAGCATTTAAGTTAAGTAAACGAGCATACAATATTAACGAAATTACATTACTCTGCATTAAGGTGAGACAATGAACAACATTAAGAGAACTATATTGAAGTAATATGAGGAACCACAATTCTAGTTACTTTTGAATAACAATACCAACATAGAGCACTTGTTTAACATGAAAGAAAAGAGCCATGTTTAAAGATGTTAGCTTTCTTAAAATCCAACATAAAAATACAACCTTTGCAAGAGTACACAAAATGTTCCTTAAAAAAACTAGTCTTAGCCAAGAGACATAGGAATCTATACAAAAATGCTAGCTTTACAAAGGTACAAGGAATTTCATCCAAAAAGATACCAAATTTATGGAACCCACATAATAATACTTTCCAAAATGGAATTTTTAACACAAATTACACTAAAATTTCCCATAAAGATAACAACTTGTAAGATGTTGATTAATCTTCTTAACATGGAAAGAATGCTTGTTCATGATTAATTTTCATAACATGCTTGTTCATAATTCAATTGAAGACAACATAGAACTAATTGCATGAAAAGAATTGCATCTCCTTAATTAAAATTAACATCTTAGCTTGCTTGGATGAAATTTATGAATAACAACTATATGGGGATAGAATCCTACCTCCTTAAGATTGGATGACTCCTCCTTTCATCTCTTTTTCTTTCCTTTAAAACTTTCTCCTTAACCCAAGACATCCTCATTCAAGCAACCATATATATCCTGATAGCACATTCATATATGCATCCATTAATCCATATAGGCATACATGATACACACTACATAGTTACTATTTACACCATATAGGCATACATGATACACACTACATAGTTGCTAATTACACTACATATATACACACATGTATATACACATACACACATCCTGGAGCATAAACATATACACCCTACTGTATAAGGCACTTGGGCCATTACAAACGAGCTACTTGACTGAGCAGAAGCAATTACAGAGCGACATCTCGAACCTTGTAGTGGCCCTCTACTGCTCGACCGAGTAGGACATCTACTCGGTCTGAGCACCCAAACCCTGAAGTCGAAGACAGAACAAAGCCGTAGCAACAGAACGTTAGCTCGGACCGAGCGACGCTGCTACTCGACCGAGTAGGGCACCGCTGGTAGACTTTTTGTGGGCCAAGTTAGGCCTTTTTCCAGATTTTTGTAGGGTCCATCCCCTTTGTATTTAAACCTATTTTTACCCTAGTTTTAGAGAGCAGGGTTTTATTATTCTAGTTTTGAGTTTCTAGAGAGTTTTGAGCCGTCGTTATTGTTTGGAGACAAAGACTTGATTTTTATTATTGCAATTTGCTTTGGAATCTTTAGATCTTAATTCTCTGAGTTTGATTCTTCGTCTCTATTGGTTTGGTAACGACCTCTCTCTCTCTCTTTACTTGTTTTGATGTCTTTCATTGTGATGTTGAATAATATTGATATTATCATCGCTTTTATCAATATTCCTATGAATTGTGAGTAGTCATTTCTAGGGCTAATGGATAAGCACTAGGATCTTAGGATTTAGATGTACAGTTACGATTTTTATTTTGTTTTGATATAAAAGGGATGTGATTTGGTTGATCCAGCCAAGTCTGTAGGAGATTCTATTTAGGGTTTATGATCCACGATAGTGGCACGCATACTAGCCATGCTATTGTACGAACTTAATTAGGTGCATTAGTGAATTCAATTTAAGTTCGTGATCCACGATAGTTGCACGTACTTTGATGGTTTCCATCAGTGTCCTATATTACTAATTGATGATCTACGATAGTAGTATCAATGAGAGCCGTCAAATCACATATCAAAGATCTAACCCACGATTATGGTATGAGTAGAGATTGAGAATAGTTGGCGTTCATAATGCATGGATTGTGTGCAAGGCCATCTATAATGGTGGGGATAAGTATGAGATACATTAGATGAGTGGCACGACGATAGTTGGCTATGAATTCCGCGTCCTAGATGTGACAATCTCTCCCTATAAAAACCAATTCAACGTAGAAGTTATAGCATAGCATCGACATCCGACGATCCTAGTGGTGACTCCTAATGCCCTAGTCTTTATTATATTGTTAATTTGAGATAGTAAATACTTATGACAACCAATTGAAGACCCTCAACTGATATTGTTTTGAGACTCTAAATAGACCTGATACCTTTAAATCAACTTCCTCCCTCTGGGAACAATATCTTTCTATATTACAAAGCTTTGACACCATGCACTTGTGGTACGTTTCTGGAGTAACATTTGGAGCACATCAATTAACAAACTTGACCTAACATTTGCTTGGGGATGAGAAAGAGTGGAAAAGTGGAGCTGGATGTGGTATTGCTTGCATTTCACCCTAAACGTAGCAATATCGAATTACTTCCTGTTGTCGATGAAGATGGAGTACGAGACTCTGAACTGACATATTACCTCCTTCTAAATGAAAGTGGTGCTTTTGGCCTCGGTCAGGGAGGAGAGAGGAATTTCTTCTACCCATTTGGTGTAGAAATGTCAACTATGCATGTGTGGCCCCTCTCCTTCCCCAGGGTAGAGGTCCTGATGTCTATTCCCCACTTCGTGAAGGGCCAAATGAAGCTAAGAGAGGCCAGCTCTTTCGAATGAAGTCTTGGGATGTTGGATAAGTGTTGGCGGGTGTCACACCGCTGGTCGTAAGTCCAGACAACTTCCTTTAAGTTGTGGGAGATGAGATTGCATCACTCATGTGGCTTATTCTTTCATTTTTTCATTCATTTTTCTTTTCTTTTCCTTTTTTTTGTTTTTTTGTTTTTGATGTTTATGTTTTGAATTCACGCGATAACGCCATAAATGCAGACACGATCACATTTACATACTCGCGATGACGCTATATATGCAAATGGATGGAATGATTCCCTAAATCTCATCTTTGGCGTCCTCCCCAATGTTTCGTGGGACACCGGCTACTCGATTTGATTAGAAAAACCATTCGCTTATACTACTCTCTTTTTCATTCTCCAACCTGAATTATCAACTCATCCACCCACTCCTAAGAGGAAAACAAAGCATGCACAATTGGCCAAATCCAATCCAATTAAAAACTACACCATTCATCCCAACACATGCAATCACTTACAATAAACTTTTCTCAAATTATCTCAAAGAGAGTATCACAACATCTAATGTAGTTTCATGCATGGCATATTAGCAATCGACTCCAAATTGGAAAACAAATGAAAACGTGACAATCGAACATCGAGAATTTGATACCAAAATGATAATCCGAAAAATCGCATGGCATTAAGCAAGTAGGGACTAAACAAAGCTAATGGCGTAAGGACAAGGAGGCCAAAATATGATATGCAATGAAGTGTAATGGGTGATGGAGAAATGGAGGGATCTCAAAAAAAAATTTAACGCCAAAATCCTAACAATCCTAAAGATTCTAACACTCTCCCCCAACTTAAAATAAGCAGTGTCCTCAATGATGGAAGAGTATCAGATCTCGGTAAAAGATCCTAGAAAAGAAAAGAAAAGCACACGAAAATACTAAAATAAAAATTTTATTTATTTACACTACATGGAAAGAACACACCGTGGCAAATGGCGGATCTCGAATGTATAACGGTGGTGGTAGCTGCTCGATCATATCCTTTTGCTCCTCCGCCAGCTGCTTTGGAGCTAGGCCACCACCGGCCTCCTTAGATTCCAGCAATGCAACTCCAAGCATCTCCTTTGGATAATATGGATCACGTGGAAGACGAGCTGCATCAATCCAAGTCATGTCCTCATGCCCTGCAAAAGCATTCCAAAACGGGTCGTCAAAACAAATAAAAGAATTTAAATGCAATGGATGAAAATCTGAAACAAATGTATATGGAAGTGAAAATTTGGTTTCAGAAATGCAAGGCATGAGATGGTGGAAACTTTCCTGAATAACGGTGCTAGGCATGGCATGATACGCTGCCTCAGGAGGAGTGGGAAGCGGCTGCAGAAGAGAATGGGGGGCCCAGCGCAAACTTTTTGCAACCTGGGGGGGGCGGGATGTAATTATCCAGCTGTATAATTTTTCTTCTTTCCAGAATTTATAGAAATGTCATTCTAGCGCCAAAAATCTCCAAAAAATAGCCCGAAATTCCAGAAAATTCTAGAAAAATTCCAGAAAATCCAAAAAAATCCCAGGAGTACCTGAAAAATAGGAGAAACAAAAATTAGTCCATAAAAATCGTATTTTATGTGTAAAAAGAGATTAGGCGTTAATAATCCACGATATCACGAAAACACACGTATTAACGCCAAATTAAACATGATATACACATAAAATACCCAGAAATGGGGGGAAAATAAGCAATTTATATCCTGAATCATGTATCAAGCACTGTCCATTGATATTGGAACACTTCGTTCAGTTCTCAGATTTTCCACATCTCGCCGATCTTCTTTCCTATAGCGGCCTAATAGATTATCTTCGCCATGACCCCAAGGTGAACCCTCACCCGTACCCTCGACTCGTCAAATTATTCTATGCAAATCGAGTACGGGGTGAGTATGACGATATCCACTCCATTGAGACCACTGTCTTGGGGACACCTATTGTCCTCAAGGCAGAGATTTTAGGGGAGTTGATTGGTGTCTCATCCTCTGGCATGCTTCCTGCTGATATCTCCGTGGATGACATCCACGATCTTGACCAGGCGATGCTTGCAGAGATGTTCCATGTCATCCCTCCTGCCATGATTGGCGTCCCCTCAAAATCATTTAAGCATAACGCTTGGGTCCTCAATCTTATCTTGAAGTCGTGCCTCCTACCGAAGTACGGCTCTTCTAGCTTGCCCTCCCAGCCCCTCAAGCTGATCTACGTTCTTTTCATGGGGAGCGAGATCAATTGGGCTCGTATTATCTTAGATAAGATGGACTCCTTTGAATGCATCCGAAAGTCCACCAAATCTGCTCACATCCCATATCCTTGTCTGCTGACCCTTGTGTTTCGTCACTTCGGCGTCCCTCTCCCTCCCGATGATCAGCGTCCGTTGGGTCCTCCTCTAAATGCGACGGCCGTCAAGAAGTCTCTTGCAGCATTACGTCACGTTCAAAGGACTACCCCTTCTGCCACCGAGGGTGCCTCTTCTGCTGCTGCTCCTCTTGCTCACTCACTCGCTGAGTTTGCAGTTTCCCTGAGACGTGTGGAGTCTCGTGTTTCTCGTTCTGAGGAGATGCTAGCTCGCATCTGTTCTAGCTTGGGCATTGAGGTTCCTCCTTCTGTTTCTGACGAGGAGGAAATGGATGAGGCTGATCTCCAGGAGCTTGTTGGATCTCCTCCTCGTGCCCGAGAGGGTACGTCTGCTGCTGCTACTTCTGCTGGTGCTCCCGAGAGCACACCTGCTGCCACCATTCCTTCAGTGGATACTTCTGCTGGTGCTCCCGAGACCACTCCTGTTGCGACTCTCCCTTCGGTGGACACTCCAGTCAACCCAGTGACCACCACCCCTTCTGCAGAGCCTGTTGTTGCTGCTGATCCTCCCTCCATCTCCTGAGCTTGCGTTGGAGGACTCTCCCATGTGCATTTAGATGATATATTTGTTGTGAGAGAGTGGTGTAGGATAGTTGGTGGTTATGGATTTTTGATATTTTTGGATGTTTTGATGTTACACATTTTGTTGTATGTTCATTTTGATGTCTTTTGAGACATATGTTGTATGATGTGCTCCGATCTGAGGATCGTTTATATGTATGTTGGCGGATGTATACTTTTGATGTACCTTGTTAGATATATATATATATACATCGTGTTTACTTCATTGTGCGCATTATATTTTTTATCTATGATGTTCATTTCGTCGCTCGACGACTATCTTGATTTAATAGAATTCTTTCTATGAAACCATAGAATTGTTTTCCATGCACTAAATTCATCAAGAATGTTGATATTGGAGAGTATGTTCCATAACTCAATACGTGAAATTGATTTGAGTTTTGATGATTTTATTTTTCGATTATCGATTATGGTCTCGTTGGCATGTTTTGATTTATTTCGTATTTTACTTTAGTGTCATTTGGACCGTGGTCGTATTCTTCGACTCACGTGCTTTTATTTGTAGCCATTGTTGTTGTCGTTGATCTCTTCCCACTCTTTTTGCTAATGCCAAAGTGGGAGAGAATTAATAATGATGATGTGCTAAATGATAATTTAAAGCAATTTACCGTGAATCTAATTTGATATGTTAGATTCAGGGGGAGTTAAGATATAAAAATGGATTTAGATCCTAAATTTCAATAATTGGATTCACTTTTTATACTTTCCTCGTCTGCTTGATGCTTATGATTATTATTTTGTATGGAATTAACGTGTCATCAATGCAGGGGGAGTAAGTAAATTTCATTTGAATCATTATTATTGATTATTATTTATGTTGGTTTGTCATCACCAAAAAGGGGGAGAATGTTGAGTATTGATTCCCCGGATTTGGTTTTGATAATGAACAAATATAAATATCGTGAACGAACTCTTTGTGAGCGCAGTTATGGAGTTCGTCGCCAAAATTCTATGAACATCAAAAGCGACGTCTCAAGACTTCTCAAAGCGCGTGATCGTGTGCCTGAAGCTTCGTTGAAGCTCTAGTAGCATTATTGAAGTCAAGAGATTCGGATTGAAGCTTTGAAGATGGTTCGTCAAGTTTTATTTATAGTCTTCTAGCTTCTTTTCATAGAATGTTAAGCCTTGAGTAGGTCTTACTTTATAATCTTCTTAACGCTCATATCTTAGAGCTAGTATTATCTTAGAAGCCCATAGAATCTTTCCCAAAGCTTCACGTTTCATTTTGCGGCTTCTTGTGCATCTTAGTTGGTTCAAGAAGAAGAACCAACCGACTAGGTGACAATCTAGTCGGTCTGTAATCCTTCTTGAACCGACTAGATCTCCTTGCTAAATTCAGCATCTTCACTGTTGACCAATTAGTCGGTCCAAGAAGGTTCACCGACCGACTAGTTGTCAAACTAGTCGGTTTGGAATCCTTCTTTGACCGACTAGTTAAGACTTCATTTTTCAGCCTGAGCTACTGTTTACAGTTAGTCGGTCGAAGAACAACTTTCGACCGACTAGTTGTGAAACAAGTCGGTTAGAATTTGTTCTTAGACCGACTAGCTCACTTTGAATTCAGCCTATTGTATTTCAACTCTTAGTCGGTCAAAGAACACTCACCGACCGACTAGTTGTCAAACTAGTCAGTTGGCAAGTCTTCTTAGACCAACTAATTCTAACTCCTTGAATTCACTTCATTGACAGTGAACTAGTTATTCGATCCAAGAGGAATCACCGACCGACTAGTTGAGAAACTAATCGGTCAGTGATCCTTCTTAGACCGATTAGACTGCTTCAGAAATAGATCCGTTGGAGCATTAAATGCACGAATTTTCCCTCCCTCTCTCCTCTCTATCCTATATAATCTTGAGATGCTTCTTCATAGCATTCAAGGCTGCCATTATTGAGTTTTAGAGATCAAAGAGAAAAGCATTTAATTCTCATTCCAAGCTCATTCATTTCTCACAAGAATCTCTCCCTCACTCCTATTCCTCAAGAGAGATTCTCATTGATTGTGAGCCACTCAAGCTAGGAGCTTGAACTCAAGCCACCAACTTCTCCCTAGCCACCTATCGCTGATCATCTTGGTGGAGCTAGGGTTTGGTGCTTGCTTCTTCCCCAAAATCCTTCTTGCCCTAAAAATCGTAAGTTTTACTCAAGGCATAGGATTTTGTTGGTAAGCATTTCATATTTCATTTACTTTGATATTGCAAGTGTTTCTCTCGGTTTGTGAGAGAAGTTTGTGATCCCGGTTTGTGGGAGTCGCATTTTTATTTGTGTATGATTTGATCTTGTAGAGGTTTTCTACAAGAATTTCACAGTGCAAATTTGAGTTAGAGGTTTCTAACTCAAGTAGCCATATGGGATCCGGGTGTTTGGGACGTAGGATCACCGGGAACAAGTCGGGGAGACTTGGGTGGATCCGAACCCGTTATATCGATTGTTTGCATTGTCTTTTATTGTTGTCAATATTTTCATTCCGCATTGTTGGTTGAGTTTACACGATAATTAGGAATAATTACTCTTGATTATTTTAAAGTACTATCCACCCCCCCCCCTCTAGTACTTGTGCAGTAGCTATCAGGGCATTACAAACTTTGCATTCTATATTGACATTCACGTCGCTGAAAGCGATGATGATATTGATCCATACTCCGTTGTTGAATGCAAACATAGAGATGATTGGCCAAATAAAAATGAGGCAATAGATGCAGAGCTGGAGCTTAATAAACACGAATTATTTGGACAATAGTCTAGACACCAAGAAGGTGTCAAACCTGTGGGATATAAATGGCTATTTGTCAAAAGAAAATGAAAATAATGAGATCGAACGTTACAGAGCACGACTTATAGCTCAGGGATTTTCCCAAAGACAGTGTATTGACTATGAAGAAACATACTCACTGGTGATAATGTGATCACTTTTCGATTTATAATAAGCTTAACAGCAAAGGAAGGATTAGATATGTAGCTAGTGGATGTTGTGACTGCATATCTACATGAAAATCTTGATACAGAGATTTATAGGAAACTTTCTAATGGTTTTCAATTGCCTCAAACTTTCAAGATAGACTACGTGACGTTTACTCTGTTAAGCTACAAAGATCATTATATGATCTTAAACAATCGGGAAGAATGTGGTATAATAGACTTAGAGAATTCCTTGTACAACAATATTCCACAATAATGAAGTCTGCCATTTGCATCTTCATAAGAGCAAAGGGAACATGATTTGTAAATATTGCAGTCTACGTAGATGACTTAAATATCATTGGATCTCCTGAAAAGATTATTGAGATATCTGAAAGCCAGACAAAAGAATTTGAAATGAAAGGCCTAGGCAAAACAAAATTTTGTCTTGACTTACAAATTGAATATTTGAAAGATGGTATCCTGTTACATCAAACTACATATACTAATAAATTATTACAAAAATTTCATATGGACCAATGACATCTACTTAGTACACCTATGGTGTAACGACTGGTTTTTCATGTACTTGGAATATCTATATTATATATATATTTGATGTGTTTTGGTGGATTTTCTCCTTATGCGTGGTTTTCGTCTCCGTAGCTTTCACTTTCGATCGTTTCGTCGTGATTTTCTAGCTTCTTCCTTAGGATCGTCGATTTCGGAGTAAGTCATTCGTGACGGGCTTCATATCGGTCATATCTTATTGTTAGATTAAGTCTAGGAGTCTTAGGAATCGATCCCGGAGCTTCGCGCTCCATTTCGGAACTTTCTGTGCACGTTAGCCGGTACAAGAAGGGGAACCGACCGACTAGATGACGATTTAGTCGGTCGACAAACCTTCATGGACCGACTAGTGGGCTTTGTAAATTATTCAGGAGTTACTGTTTATCGTTAGTCGGTCTAAGAACATTTGTCGACCGACTAGGTTGCAAACTAGTCGGTCAGCAATCGTTCTTTAACCGACTAGCTCTATGATTATTTTTGATACCAAGTACTGTTCATTCTTAGTCGGTCTAAGAATGTTCGTCGACCGACTAGATGATAAACTAGTCGGTCAGTGGTTGCTCTTTGACCGACTAATCAGTGTCGAAACCCTAATTTTTGGACAGCCGCCGGCTGTGCCTATTTAAACCCCCCCAATCGTTTTCTTCTTCATTCATTTCAGATCTGAGCCTCTTTCTTCCCCAAATCATCCTCCATTTAACCCTAGCCCTCTTCCTTCATCAAGAGCCTCTCCCCCTCTCCATTTTGGTCGGCCACCACCTCTAGGTCGCCGGAAAACCCCCCAAAAAAATCACCAAAACCCCATTTCTCCAGATTTTCTCCCCATTTCCAGATCTGAACCCTAGGTTTACCCGGATCGTTTCTTCCGTCGCCGTGCTTGCTCGGCATCGTTCTTCCGCTAACAACTCGGTAATAACTCGATCCTTTAATGTTCTCATAACCCATTTGTGTTTTTGTGAAACCCTAATAAAACTAGGTTGGATGTTGTTCTAATATTGTTTTGCCATGGCAGCGATCTCATCTCCGTAGTTAGCTTTTGTGTGACGGCCTCGTTGATCGTCATCCTCGGTACTAGGCAAGTGAAACTTGCCACTTAGGGTTTTGGGCCATGTCTTAGGCCATTTGCTTGTGTAGGCGTAAAAGAGACTAGGCGATGAAATGATGCTCGCCTAGGCACAATTTCAGGAACTAGCTTGACAACGAAGTTAGATCCGTCATTTACCATGTTGCATAATTTCCATGTCACGTTTAATTTTAATTAACGGTACACGAATTAATTGTCATCCATGTTATCCATGTTGAATGTCGCATTCGTAGCACACGCTACAATACTTGTGTTTCCTGGCTCGTGTCCAGAAGCGGGCCACGTGAGTTGGTTGATAGCCAATGCCCGATCTACTTGTTTCCGGCTAGGCACCTGCATTGTAGGCATAACCCTACGCCATACGTGTTAAACACACTTCCTGGCTCGTGTTCCAGAAGCGAGCATTCCGTGTTCGGGGTAATGCCCTGGCTCGATACACGTGGAGGGGTAGGGATAAGCGGTCACCTGAGCTTACGAGTTGGCCCGATCAGCCACTCTAGCCAGCAGACGAAATCTCTGTGCACTACTTGTTACTTCACGTGTTTACTTGACGTGATCACTTGACGTGAACTACTTGACTTGTACTTGTCCGTGTTTTACTTGTAAAACTTGTTATCCATGACATACTTGCTACTTGGACTTCCCTTTACTTGTCACTTCCATACTATACTTGCCATGTCATGCATCATACTATAACTGCTAGGTTGTTAGTTTACCTTACTTTCAGTTTCCTTGCCCAAGTCCTTTAGACTTGCTGACATGTGCCCCTCTACTCTTTTGGGTGACACATGTTAGATCCTGAGCCTGAGTTCATTGTTGAGGACGTGGTGTTTGTGGACGCCGAGCCCGAGCCTGTGTTTGACGAGGACTTCGTGGACACGGGCGATCAGTCGTAGAGACTGTTTTGTTGTTGTTTAGACTACTTTTGTTGTCGGTGCGTAGCACCAAAACTTTGTGCCGTGTTGGCTTTTGTTGGCCTTGTTCTGGGCCTTTAGACTCTTTCTTTTAGCCTGGTGGCTTTTCTGTGATGTTGAACTTATTTTTAATGTTGGACAAACTCTGAGATTTGAGATTTTATTTCTGTCTCTCCTTGTGTTATTATTGTTGTTCCGTTTGTGGTTACAGGGACCTGCTTATGTTTTATTGACGCTTATCGGGTTTGGGGCTTCACAGCTCTACTCTCGTGCGGACCTTTTCATGTCTCGCCTCCATTGTAGGGAAGCGGGACGTGACAGGTTTTGTTGGTGGCCCATGCAGGTCCCTCTGTAACTGTGAATTGTCGGAATGACGATAATAATATTAGAATGTCCAATAAACTAAGTTCGACATCCGAGTCATAAGCTATGAGTCTAATATGCTTTGTTTTCTGTGTCATTAGATGGCAGGAAGGCGATTTACCCGTGGTGGCGGTAGCGGTGCGCTCCCTCATGACGAGGAGTCTGAGCGGGAACCCACCAATGGGGAGATGATGTGGATGATGCTTCAGATGATGCAAGTGCCGCAGGGCGTGCTACTGCAAGTCCAGAATGCCCCAGTTGTTCGGGGTGCTCGGGCAGTTCAGGATGCCCCTCGCTCCGAGCCGGGAGCGAAGCAATTTCGGGAGCTGGGTCCCGCATATTTTGATGGGTCTGAGGGTCCTCTGGCTGCCGATGAGTGGATTCGGAACATAGAGGATAATTTGAAGATGGCGAAGATCGGCCCGGCTGGATGGGTTGATCTGGCGAAGATGCAACTCAAGGATAATGCTCGGAATTGGTGGGATGCTGAGGAGGAGCTGTTGGAGGAGCCGATAGCTTGGGCTACCTTCAAGTCCAGTTTCGTTGAGGAGTTCTTTCCGAAGGCTGCTAGGAAGGAGATGCTGTAGCGTTTTATTGAGCTGAAGCAAGGGAGCTCGACGGTGGATCAGTACCACCAAGAGTTCACTAGGCTGAGTCGGTTCGCACCGAAGATGGTGCAGGATGCCGATGAGAGGGCTCAGAGGTTCCTGCAGGGACTTGCTTTGGAGCTACAGAGTTTTGTGTCTTCCTCTGATCTGGACTCATATCAGAAGGTTCTGGTCGCTGCGAGGAGGCAGGAGCTGAACCTGAGCCAGAGGAGGGGACATGTTTCTGGTGCTGGGAAGAGGCCTATGGAGCAGGCCAGAGCGGTGGTTAGGCAGGGGTTCAGGCCCAACCAGCCGGCTCAGTTCAAGAGGCCAGGAGGGCCTATTCTGAAGACTTGCCATTTCTGCGGCAAGCCTGGCCACGTCAAGGATCAGTGTAGGAGATTCCTGGGCCAGTGTGTTGTCTGTGGAGACCCTACCCATACCATGAAGGATTGTCCGAGGTCGAAGCAGCCTTGGAAGGCACCTGTTGCAGCACAGCCGTTGTAGCAGAGGACGTCTGTTCCTGCGGGTCGTGGAGCAGCTCTTGTTCCACAGAGGCAGGCCTTTCAGCAGGCTTTTCCACCGAGGAGGCAGGCTTTTCTGATGACCGCTGTGTAAAACGGAGCGGTGGATGAGGTTATCGCAGGTAATCCTCAATCTAGCTGTTGCTTTCATAGCTAGTTTGATTGTTAGATTATGTTGTTTGCTTGAACATGATAGTTTGCTAGAATAGGGCTTGATTGTTAAATTGCTTGTTAGGTGTGATTTTGGTGTGCACGTTTCCTGCACGAGTCCTCTTTAACTCTGGTGCATCGATGTGCATTATTTCTCAGAGCTTCGTGGAGAAGCATTCCTTGTCGACGTCCCCTCTTCCGTAGAGTTGGAATATCGTCACAGGAAATGGCGTGGTCTCGGTGCATCTTGGTTGCGATTCTTGCTCGTTGGTGGTTTGTGGACATGAGCTTTATGCTGATTTCATTGTCCACGACATCATCAACTATGATGCGGTCCTTGGGATGGATTGGCTTGCGAGCTTCTATGCTATGATCGACTGTCAGAAGAAGAAGGTGGTGTTCGAGATTCCCGGACATCCAGTATTTGAGTTCTACCGGGATAGTAGTTCGCTTGGTCCTGTCAGATTTCGGGACAGGCCGGTGGAGATTGTGTCTATGCAGATGGAGCTGGAGAGGCCAGCGGTTGTGCGGGACTTTGATGACGTCTTTCCCGAGGAGATTTCTGGATTGCCACCTGATCGAGCTTTAGAATTTTCTATTGATCTTGTTCCGGGAGCGCAACTGATTTCGACGGCGCCATATCGTATGGCTCCCGCTGAGTTGGAGGAGTTGCGGAAGCAGCTGGATGAGCTTTTGCAGAAGGGTTATATCAATCCTAGTGTGTCTCCGTGGGGAGCACCGGTGTTGCTGGTAAAGAAGAAGGATGTTTCGCGTCGCATGTGCGTGGACTATCGGGAGTTGAATGCGGTGACCATTAAGAATAAATACATGTTGCCTCGCATCGATGATATTTTTGATCAGCTTGGAGGTTCGAGGGTGTTCTCGAAGTTGGATCTGAGGAGTGGTTATCATCAGCTGAAGGTAAAGAAGGATGATGTTCCGAAGACGGCATTCAGGACGAAGTATGGACACTATGAGTTTGTGGTTATACCTTTCGGCGTAACTAACGCACCCGCGGTTTTCATGAATCTGATGAATCTGATTTTCTATGACTTTTTAGATAAGTTTGTCGTTATCTTCATTGACGACATTCTGATCTATTCAAAGTCCGAGGAGGAACACGCGTCGCACTTGAGGACAGTGTTGGAGATTTTGAGGAAGCATCGTTTGTATGCTAAGTTTTTGAAGTGCGAGTTTTGGCTGGACCGTGTTGCTTTTCTCGGGCATGTGGTGACTGGAGATGGTATTTCAGTGGATCCCGAGAAGATCAAGGCCATCAGAGAGTGGCCTGTTACACAGTCAGCATCTGAGATTCGGAGTTTCCTTGGGCTTACCGGTTACTATCGGCGCTTCATTAAGGACTTTTCCCGTATTGCTGAGCCGATGACCAGATTGACTCGGAAGGATGTACCATTTGTTTGGTCGGGTGATTATGAGAATGCTTTTGGCGTTCTGAGGGAGAGATTGACGACTGCCCCTATTCTTGTTGTGCCTGATCGCAGTGGAGGATTTGAGGTCTTTTGCGATGCTTCCGGCAAGGGTCTCGGTTGTGTGTTGCATCAGCACGGGCATGTTGTGGCTTATGCTTCGCGTCAGCTCAAGGTTCATGAGAAGAATTACCCGACGCATGATTTGGAGTTGGCTGCTGTCGTGTTTACACTTAAGACTTGGAGGCACTTCCTGCTGTGTGAGAAAGTGAAGATTTTCACCGATCACAAAAGCTTGGAGTACATTTTTACCCAGAAGGAGCTCAACATGCGACTGCGTCGATGGTTAGAGCTCATGGCGGATTATGAGATTGATTTGCAGTATCACCCTAGCAAGGTGAATGTGGTTCCTGATGCGCTGAGTAGGCTTCCAGCAGTGATGATTTTGACTTTGCAGTGGAGATTGCAGCAGGATTTTTGTGAGTCTGGTGTTGAGATTGTTCTTCCTGGGGAGGCTTCTTCGTTGATGTGTATGCAGATACAGTCGATCGTGGATCGGATCAAGGCTGGTCAGGCCGAGGATCCGAAGCTGGTTAAGATTTGGGAGCAGGTTGAAGCCGGTCTGCGGACTGACTTTTTGATTCATGAGGATGGCTCGCTGAGGTTTGGAGCCAGGTTGTGTGTGCCAGCTGGGGATATTAGAGAGGAGTTGATGGTGGAGGCACACAGTTCGCCGTATTCTGTGCATCCTGGTGGGATCAAGATGTACAAGGATCTTCATCTGAACTATTGGTGGCATGGTATGAAGAGGAGTGTGGCTCGGAGTGTGGCCAAGTGTTTGGTTTGCCAGCAGGTAAAGGCGGAGCATCAGCGTACGGCAGGGTTGCTACAACCGCTTTCGATTCCGGAGTGGAAGTGGCAACACATCACTATAGATTTCGTGACTGGACTACCTCGGAGTCCGAAGCAGAATGATGCGATTTGGGTGATCGTAGATCGATTGACCAAATCCGCGCACTTTATTCCATTCCGAGTAGGACAGTCCACTGAGGCGCTAGCGAGGAGATATATGGAGGTAAATTCTTTTACTCTCCGTTTCTATTTCCTTTTTCCTAGTTTGGATAGTGATGTAACGTGAATCGTGCAGGAGGTCGTGCGACTTCACGGAGTCCCTGTGAGTATCGTTTCGGACAGAGACACGAGGTTCACATCTCAGTTTTGGCAGAGTTTACAGAAGAGTTTGGGTACACGTCTGAGTTTCAGCACGGCGTACGATCTGCAGACGGATGGCCAGTCCGAGAGGACGATTCAGATCTTGGAAGACATGCTGAGGGCGTGCATGTTGGATTTCAAGGGTTCGTGGGAGGACCATCTACATTTGGTGGAGTTTTCCTACAATAACAGCTTCCAGGCGTCCATTGGCATGACGCCTTTCGCCGCGCTTTATGGGAGGAAATGTCGATCGCCATTGAGTTGGGATGACGTTGGTGATCGGGAGCTGTTGGGACCTGAGATGATTGTGGAGGCCGTGGATGTTATCAGGAACATTCGGGAGAGGTTGAGGATTGCTCAGGACCGTTTTAAGCATTGGTCGGATGCTAAATGTCGCCCTTTGGAGTTTCAGCCAGGCGACCATATGTTTCTGAGGATTTCCCCAAATCGTGGTGTGATTCGTTTTGGGAAGCGAGGGAAGTTGAGCCCACGATACATTGGACCGTTTGACGTTCTGGAGAGAGTTGGCGAGGTAGCTTACCGCTTAGCCTTGCCGCCATCTTTGGAAGGAGTTCACAATGTTTTCCATGTGTCGCAGCTTCGTCGATACATTAGCGATCCATCTCATGCTGTGGATTTCTCGGAGATTACCGTTTGCCCTGATATGACGTATGACCAGCAGCCAGTGCAGATTCTGGACAGGCGTCAGAAATCACTCCGGAACAAGGTTGTCAATCTTGTGAGGGTGATGTGGCGACACGGATAGCCAAGAGAGTCTACTTGGGAGAATGAGGATGAGATGCGAGAGCGTTTCCCACTTTTGTTCCTGGACTCGTGATTATTGGAAATTCCGAGGACGGAATTTTTCTTAAGTTGGTGAGAATGTAACGACTGGTTTTTCATGTACTTGGAATATCTATATTATATATATATTAGATGTGTTTTGGTGGATTTTCTCCTTATGCGTGGTTTTCGTCTCCGTAGCTTTCACTTTCGATCGTTTCGTCGTGATTTTCTAGCTTCTTCCTTAGGATCGTCGATTTCGGAGTAAGTCATTCGTGACGAGCTTCATATCGGTCATATCTTATTGTTAGATCAAGTCTAGGAGTCTTAGGAATCGATCCCGGAGCTTCGCGCTCCATTTCAGAACTTTCTGTGCACGTTAGCCGGTACAAGAAGGGGAACCGACCGACTAGATGACGATTTAGTCGGTCGGCAAACCTTCATGGACCGACTAGTGGGCTTTGTAGATTATTCAGGAGTTACTGTTTATCGTTAGTCGGTCTAAGAACATTTGTCGACCGACTAGGTTGTAAACTAGTCGGTCAGCAATCGTTCTTTAACCGACTAGCTCAATGATTATTTTTGATACCAAGTACTGTTCATTCTTAGTTGGTCTAAGAACGTTCGTCGACCGACTAGATGATAAACTAGTCGGTCAGTGGTTGCTCTTTGACCGACTAATCAGTGTCGAAACCCTAATTTTTGGGCAGCCGCCGGCTGTGCCTATTTAAACCCCCCCAATCGTTTTCTTCTTCATTCATTTCAGATCTGAGCCTCTTTCTTCCCCAAATCATCCTCCATATAACCCTAGCCCTCTTCCTTCATCAAGAGCCTCTCCCCCTCTCCATTTTGGCCGGCCACCACCTCTAGGTCGCCGGAAAACCCCCAAAAAATCCCCAAAACCACATTTCTCCAGATTTTCTCCCCATTTCCAGATCTGAACCCTAGGTTTCCCCGGATCGTTTCTTCCGTCGCCGTGCTTGCTCGGCATCGTTCTTCCGCTAATAACTCGGTAATAACTCGATCCTTTAATGTTCTCATAACCCATTTGTGTTTTTGTGAAACCCTAATAAAACTAGGTTGGATGTTGTTCTAATATTGTTTTGCCATGGCAGCGATCTCATCTCCGTAGTTAGCTTTTGTGTGACGGCCTCGTTGATCGTCATCCTCGGTACTAGGCAAGTGAAACTTGCCACTTAGGGTTTTGGGCCATGTCTTAGGCCATTTGCTTGTGTAGGCGTAAAAGAGACTAGGCGACGAAATGATACTCGCCTAGGCGCAATTTCAGGAACTAGCTTGACAACGAAGTTAGATCCGTCATTTACCATGTTGCATAATTTCCATGTCACGTTTAATTTTAATTAACGGTACACGAATTAATTGTCATCCATGTTATCCATGTTGAATGTCGCATTCGTAGCACACGCTACAATACTTGTGTTTCCTGGCTCGTGTCCAGAAGCGGGCCACGTGAGTTGGTTGATAGCCAATGCCCGATCTACTTGTTTCCGGCTAGGCACCTGCATTGTAGGCATAACCCTACGCCATACGTGTTAAACACACTTCCTGGCTCGTGTTCCAGAAGCGAGCATTCCGTGTTCGGGGTAATGCCCTGGCTCGATACACGTGGAGGGGTAGGGATAAGCGGTCACCTGAGCTTACGAGTTGGCCCGATCAGCCACTCTAGCCAGCAGACGAAATCTCTGTGCACTACTTGTTACTTCACGTGTTTACTTGACGTGATCACTTGACGTGAACTACTTGACTTGTACTTGTCCGTGTTTTACTTGTAAAACTTGTTATCCATGACATACTTGCTACTTGGACTTCCCTTTACTTGTCACTTCCATACTATACTTGCCATGTCATGCATCATACTATAACTGCTAGGTTGTTAGTTTACCTTACTTTCAGTTTCCTTGCCCAAGTCCTTTAGACTTGCTGACATGTGCCCCTCTACTCTTTTGGGTGACACATGTTAGATCCTGAGCCTGAGTTCATTGTTGAGGACGTGGTGTTTGTGGACGCCGAGCCCGAGCCTGTGTTTGACGAGGACTTCGTGGACACGGGCGATCAGTCGTAGAGACTGTTTTGTTGTTGTTTAGACTACTTTTGTTGTCGGTGCGTAGCACCAAAACTTTGTGCCGTGTTGGCTTTTGTTGGCCTTGTTCTGGGCCTTTAGACTCTTTCTTTTAGCCTGGTGGCTTTTCTGTGATGTTGAACTTATTTTTAATGTTGGACAAACTCTGAGATTTAAGATTTTATTTCTGTCTCTCTTTGTGTTATTATTGTTGTTCCGTTTGTGGTTACAGGGACCTGCTTATGTTTTATTGACGCTTATCGGGTTTGGGGCTTCACAGCTCCACTCTCGTGCGGACCTTTTCACGTCTCGCCTCCATTTTAGGGAAGCTGGGCGTGACATATGGTAGTATGTTCACTAGATGTACATAAAGACCCATTACGTCTGCTGGAAGATGGGGAGGATTTTCTAGGTCCTGAAGTCCCTTTATCTAAGTGCAATTGTAGCACTTCTTTATCTAACTAACTGCACGCGTCCCGATATATCATTTACAGTAAATCTACAAGCAAGATACAGTGCTGCGCCTAGAAAGAGACATTGGATCAGAGTTAAGTATCTTCTGCGCTACCTCCAAGGGTCAATAGAATTGAGCTTATATTATAAGAAAGAATCATCCTCCACACTTTTTGGTTATGCATATGCAGGTTACAGGTCCGATCCCCCTAATGAGAAGTCTCAAACTGGGTACGTATTTACTTACGGCAGGACTACCATCTCTGGAAAATCTGTAAACAAACTATGACGACGACCTCATCCAATCATTTAGAAATTATCGCCATCCATGAAGCATGTAGAGAGTGTGTTTGGTTACGCTCAGTTGTGCATCACATTCTTATGACGACCGAATTAAAGACTGGTGATCTTGAGCCAACCATCATGTTTGAAGACAATGCCGTCTGTATAGCCCAGCTATGAGGTTACATCAAAAGCGATATGACAAATCACATCTCTCCCGAGTTCTTCTGGACACATGGTCTACAAAAGAAAGGCGAGATCGATGTGAAGTAAGTACAATCTAGTGAAAGTCTGGCTGATATGTTCACTAAGTCTCTTTCTACATCCACCTTTCGGAAACTTGTACAAAAAATTGGTACGAGGCACCTACGAGATCTAAAAGTCTAGGAGCTTATACAGATCAGGAGGAGTTAAAAGAGAATTGTACTCTTTTTCCTTAGCTATGTTTTTTTCTCACTGGGTTTTCCATAGCCAAATGTTTTAACAAGGCAAATCTTAGTAATTCTAGATCACGAAGTATCTACAACTAGTGATACTCACATAATACTCTTTCGAAGTATTCATGAGTATGAGTTCACACTTATGACTGTATAAGAGCGAGTGCTATAAATGATGTAATGTAGGTGCATCATAGGCTCATGTAGGACCAATACTATCTTGTAGCTGATTAAAAATTTGTATCTTACATAGACAATGTATCCTATCATTGTATGAAGTATCATTGTATGGACTATTCCTCGTTCCCCAATAAATAAAACCCATATAAATAAAAGACTACAGTACACGTGCTCAGTATTACAAGTAACAGTGCAAAAACTACAACCTTGGTCCAAAATTAATTCCGCCTGTGAACTCAGAGAAGCAGGACGGAGATGTGCAGATCGAAGGGGACTCAACAAGGGGAGAACTCGGATTCAGGTATTCTCTCAAACGCTCCCCTGATTTTGTGAGAGGAGCATCTTCCTGACATCTGCTCGATAAATTTCCCTAATGGATGCGGTCAATTTTGCATGCATGAACCAAAAAATTATTAAAGTTGACTGAATTTGAATTATTTCCACCATTTTGTGTGTTAGAACCCGCCCCTAAAATTGGGGTCCCTGCTGCCTTCCCTCCTTCCAAATGTTGCGGTTGCTAGCCATTCTAGGAGAAAGACTCGCAACACACCAGAACCAATAGCCCAATGGCCACTCCATCTCCCCCAAACAAAGGAATTGAACGAAAGAGAATAACCAAAAAGAAAAAAAAAAGGAAGAATGAAAAATATTGCTCACCATTGTCAGCTACCCCATTCTCCTCCTTTCTCATCCATCTTCCCCCTGACCCCAATCCAAGCATCATGATAAAGCGAGAAGAAACTAAGAAAAATGGACGATCTGGCTAGAAAATAGGGGGTGCATGTGTTGATAGAATGCGCGATGGCATCCACCGATGAACCAAATACCCCTAGCTCCTCTGCTACATCTGAATCCATGACGGATGATGACAATGAAGTCTCCAACGTCGAGAAACTCCTTCCCAATGGCGAATTTTACACCGGCCAGTGGTCTGACAACTTCCCCCATGGCATCGGCAAGTATCTCTGGACCGACGGGTGCATGTATGAAGGTGAGTGGCACCATGGCAAGATCATGGGCAAGGGAAAGTTCTCTTGGCCCTCGGGTGCCACATATGAAGGGGAATTCAAGAACGGCTTCATGGACGGGGTTGGGACATACACTGGCATGTGCGGTGCCACGTACCGCGGGAGTTGGTCTATGAACCTCAAGCATGGACAAGGAGTTAAATCATACGTGAATGGTGATTATTATGATGGAGAATGGGTTTCTGGTACGCAAGATGGTTATGGAAAGTACGTTTGGAAAAATGGCAATGAGTATGTTGGGCATTGGAAAGCCGGCGTTATCCATGGCCGTGGAACACTTGTTTGGGGCAATGGAAATAGGTATGATGGTGGATGGGAGGACGGGTTGCCTAGGGGAAATGGTAGTTTTCGATGGGATGATGGAAGCCTTTACGTTGGTTTTTGGAGCAAAGAGGGTACAGGAGTGCATCAAAAGGGGGTTTACTATCCTTCACCTGCTGCAACTTCACCCACTGCCCGTGACCCGAACGAGGCACTTGCAGCTGATCTTGTTGATTGTAAGGTCAGCCCCGGTGAGACCGTTTCAATTTTGCCATCACAGAAGACGCTAAGTTGGTTAGGTATCGAAACTGATTTTGTTCAGAAGCAACCAATTTGGAAGTCAGCAAAGGGCTTAGATGTGCTACAAATGTGGAGGAGATCATCTGCTGATGCGGCATCCGTGCAAGGTGGGACACCAACAAGGCGACTGACTGGGCATATTTTTTCCAATACGATTTCTGGGATCGAGAGGTTTTGTATATGGGATTCAGATGGTGGGGTTCGCAATGCCGAGGTGGTGGATGGGGGTGGGGAGGAGGGGAGCAACGAACCGGCGAGATATCAGCCAACACCACTTCGTCTGATGAAATGGCCAAAAGAGACAAAGAAGCAAGGGGAGACTATACCAAAGGGGCATAGGAACTATGACCTCATGCTTAATCTCCAGCTCGGCATAAGGTAAATCTTTTATATCTGAGTAAATGAGATTTATTGATTTATTATGGTCATTTCCAATGGTTTTAGCCTTCAACTTTAATGTGTTTATTAATGTTTGTAATGATATTTGACTTCCATTGCCACCTTTCATTTCCAGTAGCAATGTATTTTCCGATACCAGAAATAATTGGAAGGATGATACCAGAAATAATTGGAAGGATATTTTTTTTCCATAGAAAGTTTTCTATCATTAATAACTAACCTTCTAGGAATATTCAGCAGAAAGAGATTCCCATGGTATTGTTTTCCATATTTCTTGAAGTTGCCATGTCGCTGAGCTATGGTTTAATAGCCTAGACAACTTGGGTCAATTTTTTTGGTGTATGTTTATTATGAATAACTTCCTTGTATAACATTTCACCATACTTGTAAGCGTGAAGGATGTCTCTTCCTTAGCCTCCTACATCTAAAAATCACACAAACAAAGTGATTAAAAAAGTGATTCTGGTAGAATTTTTCTAGGTTTTGTTGGATAAAAAAAGATTTTTGGTGGAAAGATGTGATTTTTGGTGGAAAGGAAGGATTTTAGGGTTAGGAAGAAGGATTATGGGAAAATATAGTAACTTTATTGATGATAAACTTAAATAAAAGGGATACACTATAAGGGTCTGAGTTGTCTATTCGAGAGAGAGCCACACTCTCAAATCAAAAGATGTATAATCTCCACCTCAAACAAGATTTCACTTAATATTCGACTTTCCTTCTCTAATCTCCATAACCTCTTATAAATAGTAAACTGAAAATAACTAATTAAAAAAGAACTTTAAAACTAAAAAATTACGAAAAACCTCCTAAAATCTGAAAATTATTGATGAGCCAAAATTCCAGATACATCATTATTCCACACTTAAAAAATCACATTGTTCTCAAGGTGGTGCATGAAGTGCGTGGGACCTCCTTTTCGTCTGATGATGTTCGTTCCTTCCTGGATTAAAAGAATAGGATTGGTTTCCACCGTTATTAGCAATACTTGGACAAATGCCACGGTGATCTTCTAGCCCGGCTGAAGGTTCTTTGGTCCAAAACACTGATGTCGATACTCAGGAAGTCATCCATATGCAAACTATGAGCCTTGGGGTCCTGCAAAAATGTCGACGTGCCATGGTGGGCCCTGCAAAATGGCAAACAGGCCCAGGCAGGCCCACGAAACTGCAGGTTAAGCCTAACTGGGCCTGCAAGGCAAGGGCATGGCCAGGCTGGGCCTGTAGGCTGGCTGCATGGCTCAGCCAGGCCTGCAAGGGGCCCCGCTGGCGGCCTGACAGGCCCTGCAGGGGGCCTAGGAGGCGCTGCAGGCCCTGCAGCACCTTGCAGGGCTGCCATGGCCATGCAGGGGTTCAGTCGAGCCCTGCAGGGGCTCGATAAGCCTTGCAGGGGCATCACACAACCCAAAGTGAGGGAGAGGGTGCATCGCCCCCCGTCTAGTTGTTCGTCGTCTCCTCAGAGTCCTTCTCGTCCTGATTCGCGTTGAAGTCGTCGCCATTAAGATCTAGCATGGCGGCCTCCAAAAGTTCCGTCTTTTTCTTTGCCTCCTCCGCTTCCTCTGCCTCTTCTTTCTCAATGGCTTCAATCCACTCTGCCTTAGGGATTCTCTTCTTTTTTTCTGTCAAAGGTGTCGTCTTTTTTTGGATCAACACCGTGGAGTTCTTCCATCTTCAGGGGTAGATCTCGTTAATCTCCTTCAACGTTTGCCTCAACAAGGACATGGCCGCCTCCCAATCCGTTATTGATTCCAGAATGGAACGCTCTGATACCAGTTGATATGATTTTTCTCGGGTTTTGATGTAGAAAGTTAGTGTTTCGGTAGAAAGGTAGGATTTTTAGGGTAAAGATGTGATCTTTATGGCTAGAAAGAAAGGTTTTGGAGGAAATTGCTATTTTATTGCTAAATAACTGAAATAAAGAAGGAATACAAGATATGGTGGTGCATGTAGTGCGTTTATAGAGTGGAAACCTGAAAAGTTCAAGATAGGATTAGTTTTGGTGGAAACAAACCTTATCCTTTTGATCCAGAAGGGGACAAGCGCCATCAGTCGGAAAGGAGGACACACACACCTCAGGCACCACCTTAAAGACAATGTGATTTTTTCGGGGGGACATAGTAATGATGGATCTGTAATTTTGGTCCATTAGGAACGTTTTTGTAAATTTCAGTTATTTATCTTGTATTCCCACTTGATAGGGGTTTTCCAGATTTTAATGGTTAAAAAGATGATTTTCATGGAAAGATTGGATTTTTAATGGAAACAACTATTTTTAGGGTTAGGAAGAAGGATTAGGGGAAAAGATAGTAACTTTATCGATGATAAATTGAAATAAAGGGGATATAAGATAAGGATTTGAGTTTTTTCGAGAGGAACTCGCTCTCCCAAGCTGTCCATTAGAGAGGGGGATTGCGCTCTCCAATCAAAGAGGAATAATCTCCTACTCAAATAAGATTTCACTCAATAGTTGGCTCACTTTCTCTAATCCTCATAGCCTCCTATAAATAATGAAATGTAAATAACAAAAAGAACACTAAAACTGAAAATTACGAAAAATCCCCTAGAAATTCGAAAATGTCAAAAACGCCTATGATGGGCCAAAATTCTAGATCCATCAGATTCCTCTGTCCACACTTGTTAATCTTCAGTTGTTTTCTTGTTCTTCTATCACAAACAATATGCTTCATGATCCACTGGGCTAACTGTTCCGCTTCCATTACGGAGTGAATGTACCTGAGCAAACATCAAATGTCTGATATTATCTTACTGATTACTGTACCATGATAGGAAAATATGAAATAATTGCAATATTATCTTACTAATTACTGTAACTTATAGCTCCATTAAATTGTTTGTTTGATGTCCCAGGCATGGTGTAGGAAGGCAAGCACCAGCCACCACACTTGATTTGAAAGCATCGGCATTTGATCCCAAGGAAAAGGTGTGGACAAAGTTCCCTACCGAAGGTTCAAAACATACGCCACCACACAACTCTTGCGAGTTCAAATGGAAGGATTACTGCCCGTTGGTCTTCCGGTAAGCTCATTTGTGGCCACGTCTTCCTCCTGCATTTTTCTTTAATCTGCAGCAGATTGATATTTCTGACTTGATTAAAAATGTTATGTCTATTGGATGTCAAGAACATTGCGCAAACTATTCAAGGTTGATCCTGGTGATTATATGCTTTCTATATGCGGTAGTGATGCCCTGAGGGAGCTATCCTCCCCAGGGAAAAGTGGAAGTTTCTTTTACCTAACGAATGATGATCGCTACATGATAAAGACAATGAAGAAGTCCGAAGTAAAAGTGAGTTTGTTTGTTCTTCTTTTTCGTTTATACCATTTTAAGACTTTTGAGGATACATGTGTACTATTCTTTTTTTCATCATTATCATTGAACAGGTGCTCTTGAGAATGCTTCCCGCTTATTATAACCATTTCAGGGCATTTGAGAATACTTTAGTCACTAAATTCTTTGGTCTGCACTGTGTCAAATTGACTGGGACTATCCAAAAAAAGGTCAGGTCAGGATGAGAAACTATGTTGCTATTTTGAAAATAGTAATGAAAATTTTAAATTCATATCATATAAGTCTTTACTGAACTCTTATAATTTTCAGGTTCGCTTTGTCATAATGGGGAATTTATTCTGCACTGAGTATGCTATTCATAGGCGTTTTGACCTGAAAGGGTCTTCCCTTGGTCGAACAACAGATAAACCTGAGTCAGAAGTTGATGGGAACACTACATTAAAAGACCTTGATCTTAGTTTTATATTCAGACTGCAAAGAGCTTGGTTCCAAGAGTTCTGCAGGTATTGATACATTTGACTTGCTCAGAACCTCCATATGTATGATTAATTTTACCAACCTGAAAACTCCAGATCCTTTTATTTGCTAATGTCTATCCTCTCAATTAGATAAGAGGAATCATGGATTGTAAATATTTTTTGTTTCAGGCAAGTAGATAGAGACTGTGACTTTCTCGAGCAGGAGAGGATCATGGATTATAGTCTTTTGGTGGGCGTTCATTTTCTGGAACCATCAGCTTCTGAAGGTATACTGACTTCTGATGGCCCATTTGACTTGAACAGTAAACACTATATTTCTGAAGATCAACTACGTTATGGATCAATAATTTTCATTGGTTACAGAAAGCACCAAAAACGATGACAAAAGTCAAACAACTCCCCATCTGTCACGAACGGATGCAGATCAACTTCTTTCTGATCCCAAGCGGTAAAACTGAACATCGTGTCTTTCATTTTTTGACTGTTTGATGGTCAAATTATTCCTTAGGCCATTTCAGCATTCAATATGTTAGAACTAAATGCTCATAAGCTATAAAAAGCAATCTGGAACAGGAACGAATCATTTGACCGTGAGATTAGTTTACCAAGAAGCTTTGGGCACCCTCAAACTGTTTATATTTTTCATATTTTGCAACATGCTAACCTTAAATAA
>JAULAV010000017.1:0-14501 GCA_030789695.1 Scilla litardierei
TGACTGCTGAAGCAAAACAGAGAGTTAAGAGACCAGGAAAAACAAAATACAAATACGAAGGAAAGGGAAAATCCGAGACAGAGAAGATGAACTGCAACGTGGATGAGCAACTGCCTTGAAAACAACGAAATATGCATCTCTCTCTGTTTTTCTTCCATCTCTGCAGCAGTCGACTGATGAAGGATATATAGTCGCCTGTCTATTTTACAGTCGACTGTACTTTGGTCATCAGTCGCCTGTATGCATGCTGGGAGTTAGAATGCATCTCTCTGTTTTTCTTCCATCCCTGCAGCAGTCGCCTGATGAAGGATATACAGTCGATTGTCTGTTTTACAGTCGCCTGTGTAGTCTTCTACATTCGACTGTTCTGGCTCAGATTATAGCCGTTGGGATTTTTCTAGACGTTGAACAGTCGACTGTCTGTGCCGTAAACTGCCAAAATTTAGCCATTGTAGATCTCTTCCCTTTGGGTTTTTAGCTGTGTTTATAGGCTCTTCTTGGCTTCATATATATAGGAGTTGGCTTTGTTCATTTAGAACTCTTGAAAGGGTTAGGAAATCATAGAATATCATTTAATCTCTTCTCTAATCCACTCCTCCCACATTCCCTAATTAGAGCTTCAATCTGATGCTATATCATCTAAGCTCTAGGGAATTTCTCCAAGGGATTTTAATCTCATTCCTTTTCTTGAAGAATATCTTTCTTTTCTTCATTTCATACACTCAAGTGAGAAGTGTTAGGATTCATTCCTAGAAGAGAGAAAGATCATCAAGTGCAATCAAAGCTACTCTCAAGCACTTGGTCATCCACTTGCATGCCTTCTTCTTCACATTGGTAAGATCATATCAATGCATGGGTAAGTGTTGTTTCGTTTTGTTGTTTGTTCGAAACACTAATTCTCTTTGTGGGAATTAGATATTCTCTTTGTGGGAATTAGATATTCTCTTTGTGGGAGTAACTCTCTTAGTGGGAGTTTGGTGTCCTAGTGCATGGCTAACCCTAATTCTCTGAGTGGGAGTTAGTAATTCTCTATGTGGGAGTTTGACCCATGTGTAGGGTTGGTTGGGTCCTTGTGTAGGGCAAAATCCTCTTGATGAGGTATCTCCTTGTGAGATTTGTATTCACTTCTCTTTGTGGGAATTATAGTGAATATTGGTGTGGCTGGACGTACCCAAGTTTTGGGGAACCAGGGTAATATCCTTATGTTTGCGTTTGTTGTTGTTGAGCACTCTGTTTAAATTCCGCTGCTTATTGTGCTTTAATTTTAGTAACTTTTAATTAAGCACTTTGCTTAATATTACACCATTCACCCCCCTCTAGTGTATGTGTAGCCCCGCAGGGTCCCTTACAGTTGCTATCAGAGCATTGGTTTGGTGGCTTTTGCAAGCATGACTTCTAAGTCTCAACAACCCCTCTCCATTCCTCTCGTCTTCAAAGGCAAACACTTCTCAATATGGAAGAAGAAAATGTTCCAATGGCTTGATGATCACGAGGATCAATGTCTATCACTTCGGATGCTCAAGTTTGGAATGCATTGCTCCATGCTCTCTCTCCGAAAATTGCTAAGAAAGTGGAGGAGTTCGAGACGGCCAATGAGATATGGGATTATCTTAATGAAAAGTATGGAAGAGAGAAATCTTGCGACGATGAGAGCATCGTTGGTAATGAGGTATCTCGTAACTCTCTCGTTCAACGCGCTAATTTTATTAGAAATGATAATGCGTTGTTTATGAACTCTCTCAATGCGAATAATAACAAGCTTGAGAGAGATGCTTGCACACACACACTCTCTCTCTCTCTCTCTCTCTTCTTTATCATCCAAACTTCGTGATGATACACAAACCATTGCGTTGAATCAAGAAAAGATTGCTCTTGATTCTCATGTGTGCATGTTGAGCAAAGAGAACGACTCTCTTAAATCTCGTATTGAGTATGATCGTGATTTTCACAAATCTGTGAAAGAGAGTCTGTATGCATTGCATAATGTTGAACTTAATTCTTTGCATACCGAGAAAGATACTCTTCTTTCTCAATTGAGTGCCTTGAGAGATGAGAATGCTTCTCTCAAACTCCAAATGGAGAAGATGCACTCGGAGTGTGATTACAACATTTTGAGAGAAGCGACATTGGCTCTCAAGTCAAAATGTTGTGAGCTTAGCTCATGTCTATCCAAGAGGGATGACAACATTTCTTCAATTTTGAAGAAATGTGAGCTATTGTCTACTCAAATTGAAAATTTTAAATTGAGTAAGGACACGGTTTTGGGATCCTCTTCATTGAAGGTGAACAAACCAATCTCTTCTCTTAGAAGCACCCAAATAAATTTTATGGGGGAGCATTCTACTGAGAAAGTCACATCCAAGTCTGTAAGGATCGCCTTACTCTTGCAATACTAACAACAACACACTAGAGGGGGGTGAATAGTGTAATGGCAATAAATTGTCAAATTAAAAATAAACTTGCAAATGCGGAATAATATATGCAAGAGGAAATAATTAACACAATCAATCCTAATGCAAACACAAGATTTTACCCTGGTTCCTCAAAACTTGGGTACGTCCAGCCACACCAATAGTCACTATATTCCCACAAAGAGAAGTGAATACAAATCCCACAAAGAGATACCTCACCAAGAGGATTTTGCCCTACTAAAGGACCCAACCAACCATCCACAAGGGTCAAACTCCCACCTAGAGAATTACTAACTCCCACTTAGAGAATTAGGGTTAGCCCTACACTAGGACACCAAACTCCCACAAAGAGAGTTACACCCACAAAGAGAGTTATTTCCACTAAGAGAATATCCTAATCCCACAAAAAGATAAACTCCCACAAAGAGAGAAAGACTAATTCACACAAAGAGAATTAGTGTTACAAGAATCACCAAGTAAAATAAATACTCTTACATATGCCTTGAGATGCTTACTCATAGATGAATGCAAGGCATGGAAGAGGATCTCCAAGTGTTGAGATTGGCTTGAAAGCACTTGGATGATTTCCCTTGAGCTGGACTTCAATGCATGAAGAGGAATGAGAGCTCAAAGAGGGAAATAAGAGAGCTTGAGAGTGGCTTATTGATCTTTTATGATTTTCAATAGCATCAAGAAGTTCTAATGAACTCAGCACACCCATATATATAGGAACTCTATATCAACCCTCAAAACCCAAGAAAACAGCAAAAAGCACAAGGCTGCAACGGCTAGTTTCTGGGCAGAAATGTCAAAGACAGTCGACTGATGAACAAATGACAGTCGACTATTCAACGGCTAGAAAATATCCAACGGCTATAATCTGAGCCAGGACAGTCGACTGATGAAGTCGATACAATCGACTGTAAACAGGACAGGCGCCTGTAAAACCTTCAGCAGGCGACTGCTGCAGTGGATGGAATAAAACAGAGAGCTGCACTCTTTCTCCAGAAAAGCATACAGGCGACTGATGTCAATAATACAGTCGACTATAAAATAGTTAGGCGACTGTAAAACCTTCATCAGTCGACTGCTGCAGGAGATGGAGAAAAACAGAGAGAAGCAGTATATGCACTAACGCTACTCAGACGACTGTTGACAATGCACAGGCGACTGTAAATATACAAGCGACTGTAAACTGAGCATCAGTCGACTGTTGCAAAAAGCTCAAGTAGAGTCAATAGAAATGTTGACTTGAGCAGTGCATATCAGTCGACTGTAGAAGGATCGACAGGCGACTGGAAATCACCTAGTCGACTGTAAATTCTTCAGCAGGTGACTGATGGAAAGCCATAAACTCCAAATGAGTCTTTGGACAAGATGAACCTATTAGGTTGGATTCTATGATAATCATAAGGCTCACTAAGATGGCTAAATGCATATATATGAATGAGTAGACTATCTATCAAGGCAGTACATTAATCTAGACTCAAATGAGAGAGAAAGCAATAAAGGAAATATTGCATGGATTACATTGCTTTCCTTAGAGTCTATGTCTTCAACCTTGATGCCTTGATGCTCTCCATCATCTCCAAGCTTTGGCACCTCTTGAGTCCAAGCATTGGCCCTTCTCCACTTGATGTCCATCGTTGCACCAAGTGTTTAGTCTCCATGAAAGATATTCTTGAAATGAAACTATAAGACTAAAACAAGAGAGTCATTAGCAACAACATAACGTTGTGATCATCATCAAAATAAGATTGGTATGAAACACCAATACTCAACAAACTCTTTTGGCCTAAAATCTGTTACTATTTCTAAGCCAAAGAGAAATCATGCATTTTTGTATTCCGGTCTTGCATATATTAAGAAGCCTATTCAAAAACATATTGATATGAATGCTTCTTCTTTGAATGCTATGGAAGATGTTTCTACTCATCGGAAATCTTATTATTGCTTGCATGCTAAAGTTGATGATAAATCTTTGCATGCTTCACATGTTCATATGCATGGTAGAATTGCTTGTGTGAATGCATCTAATGATAGATCTTATATTTCACACCCGGGCACGCCAATGTTTATGTTCCACCTCATAAGCGTGCACACTCACCTCCTACTCATGCCTTAACCAAACCTCTTCTTAAGAATCCAAAATCACTTTCTTTGTGGATTCCTAAGAATGTTTCTAGGCTTGATAGGAATGCGTATATAGATTCATATGTTTGTAATGTTATATTTTCGTATGACTATATACGGAAACCAAACTCCACTTTTGTTTGGTTTCCAACTTGCTAGCTCACTCACATTGTTATTCATTGCTTGGGTACAATGCTTGTATGTTTACATTTTGTACCCACATTTTTGTGAGTGTGTCCATTACTCCCATTTTTGCATGTTTTGAATGATTATGGGGGAGTATGGAATTTTTGCTTGCTAGCATTATTTTTCCATACATATGTCACATTGATTGTCACTAACATTATGTTTGTGCATATGGGATGGTTATTTCTCTTGCCTTTGGTTTTCCTATTTGGCTATTTCCCATCTTTTTGATATGCCAATGGGGGAGAGAAATGAGTTATGTAAAAATATACCGTATGTTTGTTTATGCATTATTATCAATTGGTATGTTTTGGCATAACAACCATCAATATGACTTGTGCTTTATATGTTTATATTTTGTGCACATTTGCATATTGATTGGGGGAGTTTGTTAGCCCACATTGTTTATTTCAATGTTTATTATATTTTGACATAATGGATTGTCGTCATCAAAAAGGGGGAGATTGTTAGTTCTTGGGTTCAAGACTAACGTTGTTTTGATGATGATCAATACATTATGTTAGTGTTCTAATCAATCTTATGTTTTAGTCTCAGTTTATCTTAATGGTTATTGTTGATGAGACAAAGCATAATGATAGAGGATATTACAAGTGATATCTTAAAGACCTCCAAGAGTGATGAGTGCTCAATCTTGGATGAAGTCATGAAGATCATCTAATGAAGCCAAAGCTTGGAGCATGATGATGGATAGACATCTAGAGAAGCATTATCAAAGCTTGGAGCTTGATGAAGGGAAACTCATCAAGTAGTGCTAAAGCTTGGAGATGTTGGGGAGCATCAAAGTATAGTGAGCTTGAAGACTTAGACTCTAGGAGATGCAATTTGTAATCCATGTAATTTCAATTACTTACATTTCTCTTTTTGAGTCTAGTATTATTGTAATGCCTTGATAGATGGTCATACTTTCATGCATTTGCATTTAACCATCTTAGTGAGCCTTAGAATTATCATATAATCCAACCCAATAGGTTCATCTAGCCCAAAGACTCAATTGGAGTCGCTGGCTCTCATACAGTCGCCTGTTGAAGGTTTTACAGTCGACTGGTGATTCCAATCGCCTGTCGAGCCTTCTACAGTCGACTGTGATGCATAGCTCAAATCAACTTTTCTATTGACTCGTCTTGAGCTTTTCGCATCAGTCGACTGATGTTCAATTTACAGTCGCCTGTGTTTCTACAGTCGCCTGTGAATTGGTCGACAGTCGACTGTGCACTTCTTGCATTTTCTGGGCTTCATCCAAATTTGCAAGACAGTCGCCTGTATATTTATAGTCGCCTGTGAAATGGCCATCAGTCGTCTGAAAGGCGTAAGTGCGAAATATACATCTCTCTCTGTTTTTCTTCCATCTCTGCAGTAGTCGACTGATGAAGGATATACAGTCGCCTATCTATTTTACAGTCGATTGTACTTTGGTCATCGGTCACATGTATGCATACTGGGAGTTAGAGTGCATCTCTCTGTTTTTCTTCCATCCCTGCAGCAGTCGCCTGATGAAGGATATACAGTCGACTGTCTGTTTTACAATCGCCTGTGTAGTCTTCTACAGTCGACTGTTCTGGCTCAGATTATAGCCGTTGGGATTTTTCTAGCCGTTGAACAGTCGACTGTCAGTTGTTCAACATTCGACTGTCTGTGCCGTAAACTGCCAAAATCTAGGCGTTGCAGATTTCTTTCCTTTGGGGTTTTGGCTGTGTTTATAGGCTCTTCTTGGCTTCATATATATAGGAGTTGGCTTTGTTCATTTAGAACTCTTGAAAGGGTTAGGAAATCATAGAAGATCATTTAATCTCTTCTCTAATCCACTCCTCCCACATTCCCTCATTAGCGCTTCAATCTTTTGCTATATCATCTAACCTCTAGGGAATTTCTCCAAGGGATTTTAATCTCATTCCTTTACTTGGAGAATATCTTTCTTCTCTTCATTTCATACACTCAAGTGAGAAGTGTTAGGATTCATTCCTAGAAGAAAGAGAGATCATCTAGTGCAATCAAAGCTAATCTCAAACACTTGGTCATCCACTTGCGTGCCTTCTTCTTCACATTGGTAAGATCATATCAAGGCATAGGTAAGTGTTGTTTCGTTTTGTTGTTTGTTCGAAACCCTAATTCTCTTTGTGGGAATTAGATAGTCTCTTTGTGGGAATAACTCTCTTTGTGTGAGTAACTCTCTTAGTGGGAGTTTGGTGTCCTAGTGTATGGCTAAACCTAATTCTCTGAGTGGAAGTTAGTAATTCTCTAGGTGGGAGTTTGACCCATGTGTAGGGTTGGTTGGGTCTTTGGTAGGGCAAAATTCTCTTGGTGAGGTATCTCCTTGGGAGATTTGTATTCACTTCTCTTTGTGGGAATTATAGTGAATATTGGTGTGGCTGGACGTACCCAAGTTTTGGGGAAACCGTGTAATATCCTTATGTTTATGTTTGTTGTTGTTGAGCACTCTGTTTAAATTCCGCTGCTTATTGTGCTTTAATTTTAGTAACTTTTAATTAAGCACTTTGCTTGCTATTACACTATTCACCCCCCCCCTCTAGTGTTTGTGTAGCCCCGCAGGGTCCCTTACATTTCTCACTCATTTTCGGTTCCGCGCGTTCACCACATCCTCTTCGTGGGAGTTTTCTTTGCTCCGTGCACTGTGTGCATGTGTTATTTCTAGTCATTCCATAATTTAAGAAGTTGAAGTTAATAATGTGCGAAAAACTTGAAAGTTAAATGTAGTTTAACGAAGATGAGTCGATACAATTTGTTGATCAATTATTTGCCACTGGTTCCAACAACCGTGGGTCGACCATCTCATTTATAATCTATAGAGCGTGGGATAATGGTTAACAATAATCTATATGTAATCTACAATTGAAATGAATGGTTTTGATTTGCTTTGAGGAAGAGAAGGTAGAAGAAGAAGATATTCTTCATGCATGTCTCTTCACTAATCACATGAAAAAATTATTATTATTAATAACATGTACACAATGAAAACAAATGTAGCAAGCCAAATGTGAAAAAAAAAGAATAATAAATATAAAATTATATATATGCTGCACATTAATAAATTTTTCCTCCGCAACGGACATATATGCATTATTTATTTATTTTTAAAAATTATATTAGATGTGTACACATCATGTATGATCGACATAATAAATAAATCCAATGCTATTTGACATTCGGTCCAATTGTTACAAATTCAATGATTCAACCCAAATGACTTTTTATAACGAGTGTATCAAGTGTCAAATCCACCTAAGATTTACTCATATTTGTGGTTTTGGAGTTTTAGAATAAATACATCAATCAGACAAATTTTTTTAAAAGAAAATATGGAGCGACCTTAAAGAAATATTATCCAGACATTTGTGATGCTATCAACTATCAACTTTATAGTGTTTAGTGTTATGAATGAGGGAGGCCTTTGGCCTCCCCTCCTTCATTACCCATTCATTAGGCCCCCATTACTTAGAGTAATGGGGACCCTTGGTCTCCTAGAGGCTTTTGGCCTCCCCACTATGAGATATATAAATAGAGCACCATGGCTCTTAGCTATGGTGACTTATTTCTTAGCAATGAAATTCTCTCTCTCTCTCTCTTGAGTTCATTATCATATAACACGTTATCGGCACTTTTGCTCCTCTTTTTTGAGCTTTTATACACTCCAAAATCCATCCTCTAATTTGTTACGCGCATAGGAATCTCTGGTTGCTGCTGTTCGTTGCGGATTTTCTCTTTGGCGTGCATTGCTAAAGGAATCTCTTGGGCATTTTCGGAGCGTGGATTTTTGTCTCTACGGATCTTCTCGTTTTTCGATCTTCCCTAGATTTTCAATCTAGAGGTAATTTCCATCGATCCCGTAGATAAACAAATTTTTAATGTGGACCATTGGTCTTTTAACTTTTTGAGTACTTATCAGCTATTAGAGTAACCATGACGTGCCTATTATTTAGGAAATAATAATAATATGTCAATTAATTTCCCGGTTGCGTAAAAACAACGTTGTTTCATAACATCCAGGCTCTATATGGTGACTGTTGTTGACTTCATGTTGTGAATTAATGTAAACATGAAGATTTTTAGACAAACTCGGTTGTGTACTTACAAATTCATATGCTGTTGCGTTAGTGCGGTGGCCAGAAGACCATTAGTGCGTTAGTCAATTAATTTTTAATGTCTCCCCGTGGTCCGTAGATAATCAGCATTGCCTAACGTGCCTATTTCAATAATAGTTCTCACGATATAGAGCTAAAAAAATTATAAACCCAGATCAGTTACCCTTTGCTACAACATGCACTTAATGGGTGAAAGCTCATAAATTGTATGACAGTACAATCTGTAATACAGCTAGCAGCAGCCCCACAACCACTGTATCCGATGTAGATAAGGCGAAAGCCATAATCTACATTAGGAAGCATATAGATCGGACCTTAAAGGCCGAATACTTAACGGTTGAGGACCCGAAGGACCTGTGGACAGCACTGGAAGCACGGTATAAACATCAAATTGATGTTATATTACCCCGTGCCAGTTATGAGTGGGAAAACATCAGACTTCCGGACTATAAGTCCGTCGCTGAGTACAATTCTGCACTTCATAACATCACCTCACGCCTGAAGTTGTGCGGTGAAGAAGTGACAGAACAGCGCATGTTGGAAAAGACATTTACCTCGTTTCACGAGAAAGATGCAATCCTCATGCAGCAGTATCGTGAACGCAATTTCACGAAATTTTCCGATCTGATCTCATGCCTACTTAGGGCAGAGCAGAATCGAGACTTACTGCGTGCAACTCATAACTTACGTCCAGCTGGCACTGCCCCTATCCCTGAAGCCCACCACGTTTCTCCCCAGAAGTGGAAAAATAAGAGGAAGGCTAAAAACACTAAAGGGAAAGCTATAATGAAGCAACCAAGAGGTGCAGCTCCACAGACAAACAAAAACAATAAGGGAAAAAGAAATTTCACTTGGAAGCGAAAGAACACCGAGCAAGTGTCACTTCCAAAGAAGAACTGGGAGGATAAATGCCATAGATGCGGCATGACTGGCCATTGGTCCAGAAACTGCCGCACTCCTCGCCACCTCCAGGATCTATACCAGGCGAGCCAGAAGTCTCTACCTGAAACAAACTTGGCGGCTGTTCAGCCGCCAACAATGTTTACTGCAAAAGACTTCGAGAACGACGACCTTCTCGATTGAGCATCATCGTTTATCTATGCTTTTTAGAATTAAATGTATCTTCATCTTTTATTTGCTTAAGTACGAACTTTTATTTTCGAATGAATGTTTACATTTTCGCTCAAATAAAATTTCGTTTTTGCTTATATAGATGATGTCTGAGTGCCTAGTGGACAGTGCCTCAACGCACACAATCCTTCGCGATCATTGCTATTTTAATAGCGTAAATAAATATGACGGTCATGTTATCACAATTTCAGGACTGTCCCAAATAATCGAAGGATCTGGTGAAGCAATTATACTGCTCCCAAATAACACAAGACTTCAAATAAAAAATGCATTATTCTCTCCTAAATCAAATAGGAATCTCGTAAGTTTCAAGGATTTCCGTTTAAACGGATATCACTTAGAAACCAGAGATGAAAATACGGTTGAATATCTGTATGTAACTCGTCAGAAAGATGACTGGAAGATCATCTGCGAACGATTCAAGGGACTCCCGTCGGGTCTCTACCAAACATACATTCAACCAATAGAAGCCAATATGACTGAGCACCAGACGTGCCAATCACTGCCAGAGTTCGAACTCTGGCACAATAGACTTGGTCACCCTGGAACAGCAATGATACGACGCATCATTTCTGAATCCCGTGGACACAAATTGAAGAACCTGAAGATTCTTCAAAAGGGTGAATTTCCATGTCTCCCTTGTTTCAAGGGAAAACTTATATCGAGACCATCCCTCCTGAAAGTGGGATTAGAGTCTCCTAGCTTCCTTGAGAGAATTCATGGTGACATTTGCGGGCCTATTCACCCCGCAAGTGGCCCATTTCGGTACTTCATGGTACTGATTGATGCATCAACCAAATGGTCTTATGTGTGCCTATTGTCCACCCGCAACCTAGCTTTTCCAAAGCTATTGGCACAAATAATAAGGTTGCGTGCTCATTTCCCTGATAACCATATCAAGAAACTACGTCTTGATAATGCGGGAGAATTTACTTCACAAGTCTTCGAAGACTATTGCCGGGCAACGGGTATTGAAGTTGAACATCCGGTAGCACATGTTCACACCCAAAACGGATTAGCTGAGGCTCTTATAAAGAGACTCCAATGGATTGCACGTCCATTGCTTATGCAATCCCAGTTGCCTGTGGATGCTTGGGGGCATGCTATTTTACATGCCGCATCACTTATTAGGATAAGACCCTCTGGAGGTCACACTTTATCCCCGATGCAACTAGCATACGGCGCACCTCCGGATATCTCTCATTTGAGAGTGTTTGGTTGTGCGGTATATGTCCCAATAGCACCACCGCAGAGGACCAAAATGGGTCCTCAGCGTCGTCTAGGTATATATATTGGGTTTGATTCGCCCTCTATTATCAGATACCTTGAACCCCTGACGGGTGACGCATTCAAGGCACGTTTTGCAGACTGTGAATTTAATGAGAAATTTTTTCCAAAACTGGGCACACAGTCTAAGAAGCCAGAAGCTTCTGAGACCATTAGTTGGGACCAGAAGTCTTTGTCCCTATATGATCCGCGTACTAATCTGTGTGAAGATGAGATCCTGAAGATCCTTCACATCCAGAATACAGTACATCTTTTACCGGATAAATTCACGGACAACCAGAAGATTGTCCGTTCACACGTCCCTGCTGCCAATACGCCAGCTAGGATTGACATCCCCATAGATGGATGCAGCCCACCGGCAGCAGAATTGGTTGTACCTCAAATGAAAAGAGGACGCCCACCAGGTTCAAAAGATAAAGTTCCTTGAAAGAGGAAGACTCCTGGCGATACTAAGATTATCCCTCCACAGGATGCTGAGCCCAGACCAGCTACTTCTCCCCTCCTGATTTCCCCAGCAGAGGAAACAATAGGAGAAACATCATTAAATTTTGTACGTACTGGAGAAGTACTGGACAGAAATAGCATAGTCGTCGACGACGATTTTGCGTTCGATATTGCCGTTCACGTCACTGAATATGACGATGACGTCGAACCACGATCTCTAGCGGAATGTAAACGCAGAGATGATTGGCCAAAGTGGGACGAGGCAATAAGAGTAGAGCTGGACTCACTCTTGAAACGTAAAGTCTTTGGACCAGTAGTCCAAACACCAGTAGGTGTAAAACCTGTGGGATATAAGTGGGTTTTCATAAGAAAAAGAGATGAAAATAATGTGATCGTTCGCTATAAGGCACGCCTTGTAGCCCAGGGATTTTCCCAAAGACCGGGGATTGATTACGAAGATACGTATTCCCCGGTCATGGATTCGATCACCTTCCGATTTTTAATCAGCCTAACTTCTCTGGAAAGCCTAGAAATGCAGCTCATGGACGTTGTGACTGCATATCTATATGGCGATATAGATAAAAATATCTATATGAGACTTCCTGATGGGTTTAATCTACCCCCAGAGATGAAAGAGATACCTCGGGACGTATTCTCTGTAAGGCTACATAGATCATTATATGGTCTAAAACAATCGGGCAAGATGTGGTATAACAGACTAAGTGATTTTCTTGCACAGCAAGGATTCACGAATAACGAAGTCTACCCGTGTATCTTTATCAAAAGAACGGGAACAGGATTTGTCATCATAGCTGTATATGTAGATGACTTAAATCTCATAGGATCTCCTGCAGAGATCAAAGAGATATCTGAAAGCCTTAAACATACTTTTGAAATGAAAGACCTAGGCAAAACAAAGTATTGTCTTGGCTTACAGATAGAACACCTAAGAGGTGGAATCCTATTACACCAATCTAATTATACAAAGAAACTTCTACGCAAGTTTCATATGGATAAATGTCATCCTTTAGGTACTCCTATGGTCGTAAGATCACTAGATGTACATAAGGACCCCTTCCGGCCACTGGAAGAGGGGGAGGAGATACTGGGTCCTGAAGTACCCTACATCAGTGCCATTGGAGCACTTCTATATATGGCTAACTGTACGCGTCCCGATATAGCGTTTACAGTTAATCTACTAGCCAGACACAGTGTGCGCCCACAAAGCGCCACTGGAACGGAGTAAAGCATCTTCTGCGATACCTTCAGGGTTCCATTGATCTTGGACTTTACTACCAGAGAGGTGCCTCCCCCAAATTGTTTGGTTATGCTGATGCAGGTTATCTCTCTGATCCGCACACGACAAAATCTGAAACAGGTTTTGTATTTACCTACGGAGGTACTGCTATCTCTTGGAGATCGGTAAAACAAACCACTACTGCTACATCTTCCAACCATGCAGAGCTCATCGCGATCCATGAGGCGAGCAGAGAATGTTTTTGGCTACGCTCCATCGTCCAACACATCCTCCAATCCACTGGCCTGAAGACCAGTGATCTGGAGCCTACTGCCCTATTCGAAGACAACGCCGCATGCATTGCTCAGCTTCAGAAGGGCTACATCAAAGGCGATAGGACAAAACACATTTCTCCCAAGTTTTTCTGGACGCACGAGCAGAAGAACGACAAGCAGATTGAAGTTCGACAGATCCAGTCATGCAACAACTTAGCTGATCTTTTTACTAAGGCATTGCCTAAATGTACTTTTGTAAAGCTTGTAAAGAACATTGGTATGCGACAGTTGAAAGACCTGCAAGCCTGAAGCTTGTACGGATCAGGGGGAGTAACATGTGGGTTGCACTCTTTTTCCTTAAGCTGTTGGGTTTTCCCACTGGGTTTTCCACAGCTAAGGTTTTAACGAGGCAAACACACTTACTCTGGATCCAGAAGTATCCACCCCTTGCCTCAGTAGCTGAGACCGAAGTGATGAATGTGTAAGGGGGAGTGTTATGAATGAGGGAGGCCTTTGGCCTCCCCTCCTTCATTACCCATTCATTAGGCCCCCATTACTTAGAGTAATGGGGACCCTTGGTCTCCTAGAGGCTTTTGGCCTCTCCACTATGAGATATATAAATAGAGCACCATGGCTCTTAGCTATGGTGACTTATTTCTTAGCAATGAAATTCTCTCTCTCTCTCTCTCTTGAGTTCATTATCATATAACATTTAGGGATTTGTTTAGGCTAAATTTACGAAAAATATTTTTTTCGATACATCAGAATTGCAAAAAAAATATATTTTAACTATACAAATATGTAATAAATTATTCTTAACTTTATAAATTTATCAAACCACACTAAATGGGACCGTTCAACAATTTTCAATCAAATCTACCCTGAATTTTACAGAAGTTCACCAACGCTATACAAAACCTTACAATAATGTATGAAAACCAAATTAAACTTTGAGTTGAATTTAGTAAAACAATGAAAAATTATGGAGGATTTTGGTGAACTTACAAAGTTAAGAGATATTTTTATGAAGTTTTAAAGTTAAAGACAGTATTATTATATTCGTAGCAAGTTTGGCATAGTTTTTGTAAATTAAGCCATTCCTTTATGTAAAGAATTTTGTCAAGTTACATTTTAACAAAACTTTGTAAATAAATATGAGGTTCCCGCGTTATTTAACAAGAGTGCTGTTATTTGCACCACAGAGTTTTATGAATATACAACAAAACTTTTTACTTTCCAATTTTAACCCCAACATATCTAATTTCACCACACAGCACCC
>JAULAV010000017.1:15001-39728 GCA_030789695.1 Scilla litardierei
CTGTTTCAGAAGTAGCTTTGAGGTCAAGTGCTTTCTTCTTCGGTTGTTCTTCTTGCCTCCTTTATTCAAGTTGAAGCTCATATGCCATGAAATTGCCAATTAGATCCTTCATGATAAGAAATGAGAGATCATTCGCTTCCGCTACAGTGGTTGGTTTTTGTAAGATTGGATTTTTTTGGACTAACTCCGCTTGAGTATACGTGTTGCCTAGCCCTGCAAGGTAGTTTGGATTCTCCTTCCTTCATTTTAAAGAGCTCTAATCTGTCGAAAAATAAATTTTTTTTGATTATTTTACTCTATTAGTTCCTTTGTGTGGTACCTCAACGACGTGCCATATATGATGGGTCGAGATCGTCGTAGAAACCTGATTGAACTCATTACTATCAAGTGCACAAATTAGGTCGTTTATCGATGTAGCATTGAGTGTGGCATTGGCTTTCCATGCATCACTTCGTATGGTGGTTGGTGTTGCTGGTCTTTCGTTAGGGGGCTCCACTACGGTCCATAGGTCGAATCTCATAGATTAAGGTATATCATCATACGAGTCTTCCAATACCCATTGGTGGAGCCAGTGAACATGGGTGGACGAGTAGTTGAGGTGTCTCTCTAGGAATGTGATCCGTTTGTTGATGACATCCTTTTGAACCCGATTTGATACCAAGTATTGAGGTACACGTGAGATTTTGATTCCATGTGTTAGGATCCTAGATAGCAAGTAGAACAACACTAGAAGGTGATGAATATTATAATAAAATTTTTTACTTAAGAGATCTAATTATGTTACCAATTTAGATTATTAATCAACAAAAATCTTTCAAAGATATAACTATGCAGACGAATTGTAAATAAAAATTGCAAAGGTAAGACCAACCACACAATAATTGTAAGCATAGAATACGTAAAACAATTTTTAACCTAAGGCAATTATACTGGTTCGGTCAACCCCTGACCTATCTCCAGTCATCAACCAAATTCCACAAAGATTTTCATTATCACATGCAAACTCGAAAGAATAGTACAACCTCCTAACTCCACAACTCGGTGCTAGAAATCAACCAACGCGAACAATCTTAAGTGTAACCCTCTCAAACACCTTGAGAGTAACTTTTGAAAATATCTCGAAAGTAAACATCGTACCTTTCTCTCTAACAAACCTAAAGAGAAAAATACTTACAACCTTTTCTTGATGTGATACAATTTCCTATAGCCTTGAGTTGAAGCGCAAGTATTGTAGTGAAGTTATGAGGATGAAATCTGTGACGACTCCTATCCATCACTACATGTATTTTCGTATTTCTTTAATTAAAATAATTTCAAATACATTTGAAGGATTTACGATAGTTTATTGTTTTTTAAAATAGTTTATGCGTATACGATTTTTTAGTTATATATTATCAAAAATGGTTTCATAAAAATTATATAATATATTTTAAGTATCATCAAAATGTTATAACATATTTTTCTAATTATAAGTATCATCAAATATTTATAAATAGGTTATATAATATTTTTCTATTTAAAATATCACTGAAATAGTCTTATTAATTATTTTTCTATTAAAAGGTTATCAAATTAGTTTTAAAATATTATAAATATGATTCTATGATATTTAACTATCTTCTACAATTTTTACATATTTTTCTAAGGCCAAAACGTTCTAGAACCTGCAAACCTGCAACTCACGACTGATAACACATTTTGAATCAAAATTCATATTTTTCGTAGCCCAAAATTTGAATTAAATATTATTTTCATGATCCTCACGACGATACGAACCCGTGATATTTTTCCTGTATTTTTTCGGAGTCAAATGTGAAAAAAATATTTTTAATATTTTAATAATATAATATTATTTTTACTAATTATCATTACTAATTACCTTCATTAATTAACTAATTACCTTTTAACTTATCGAACTATCGGCATCCCCCCACTTGGATCACACCTCTAACCATAGTCAAACCCTCTCAACTACATATTTATTGCTTAATTTAATACATTAACCATTAATTAATAATATTATTGCATTATATAACCCACTCCAACCCCATCTCATCTCATAGCCAGACACATCTCCCCCTCTCCCTGTTGCTCCCTCTTCCACGGCCAAACCGTCGTCGCAGCACCGCCTTCCCTTCTCCTTCATCAGCATCATCATCAGCATCAGCATCGTCGTCGTCTTCTTCTTCTTTCCATAGTCCCAGCACCCCAGCTACTGGTGTTTCATACCAATATTATTTTAATGATGATCACGACATTATGTTGTTGCTAATGACTCTCGTGTTTTAGTCTCATAGTTAACAAATGAAGAATATCATTTTTGGAGACTAAATGCGTGGTGCAAGGATTGATATTAAGAGGAGCAATGCCAAAGCTTGGACTCGAGGGGTGCCAAAGATTGAAAGATGATGGGGAGCATCAAGGCATCACGAGATTGAAGATTAGACTCTAAGTGAAGCAATGTAATCCGTGTATTATTTCATTTATTTCTTTTTTCTTTTTGAGTCTAGGTTTAATGTAATGCCTTGGTAGATGGACTAACTCATTCTTGCATATGCATTTTCCATCTTAGTGAGCCATAGGATTATCATAGAAATCATCCCAATAGGTTCACCACGCCTTAAACTTATATTAGATTTTTTGGCTCTCCCACAGTCGACTGATGAAGGCATGACAGGCGACTGGATGACCTCCAGGTGCCTGGCCAGTCTTCTACAGCCGAATTGTGTGCACAGCTCAAGTCAACATTTCTTGACTCTTTCTTGAGCTCTTGGAAATAGATGACTGATGTTCATATCACTGACGGCTGTATTCCATCAGGCGCCTGAGATTTGTTCTCATGTCGTCTCTGTGCCAAAGTGCGTAACTTACATTTTCTGGGCTTTAACCCACTTTGCAACTCTGTCGACTGATGAGAGATTTTCAGTTGCCTGTCAAATTACAGGTGCCTAATAATTGGTCATCTATCATGTGAAGGCGTAAGTGTGAAAGTTGTATTTTTTTCTCAGCTTCTTTCCATTCCTTGTGACAGTCGCCAACTGAAGGATATTCAAGCGTCTGCACCTTGTACAGGCCCATGTGTAGTCTTTTACAGTCGCATGTCCTGGCTCAGATTATAGCCATTGGAATTTTTATAGTCATTGGAATTTTTATAGCCGTTGACCAGTCGACTGTCAGTTATTCATCAGTCGACTGTTCAAAGCGTAAACTGCCAAAATCTAGACTTTGCAGATTTCATTTTTTGGGGTTTTTGCTTGAGTTTGAGGGTTTCTTTAGGCATCCTATATATAGGAGAGGGCTGAGTTCATTATAACTTCTTGGAACTATTGAAGATTATTTGAGAATTATTAAGCCACTCTCAAACTCTCTCATTTTTCTTTCATGAGCATTTCTCTCTTTATGCATTGAAGCTTAGCTTAAGGGAAATCATTCAAGTGCAATCAAGCTAAATCTCAAGCACTTGGTCATACTCTTCCATGTCTTCATCTTCATATGCGTAAGTTCATCTCAAGATATAGGTAAGAGTATTTGTTTTACTTTGTTTTCTTTGAAACTCTAGCTTTCTGTGTGAGAGCTAGTTACTTTCTGTGTGAGAGTATAACCTTCGGTGTGAGGGTTAGTTGAGATCTCTCTTTGTGAGAGTTAGAGTCTCTCTGTGTGAGAGCACAGATTTCTCTGTGTGAGAATCCAAAATCCTCTAAGTGAGGTATCTCTGTGTGAGATTGTATTCACTTCTGTTTGTGATAATCATAGTGGAAATTGGTGTGGCTGGACGTACCCAACTTTGGAAAACCACCGTAAATCGTGTGTTTGTGTTTGGATTGATTGTCTTGATTAATTCCTCTTGCACTTATTATTTCACATTTGCAAGTTAAATTTTAATTGCACAATTTATTGCCATTATTCTATTCACCCCCTCTAGAGTTTGTTGTTAGTATTGTAAGTGTAAGACGGTCCATACAATTGGTATCAGAGCGAGGTTAGAGCATACAATAACGATGGCATTCAACTCTATATCTGTGTCTCATGAAGAATGTCTATCAACCGTATGACTCCCGCTCTTCAACGAAACCAATTACCCAAGTTGGAAGATCAAGATGATGATCTACTTCGAGCGTCAAGACCTATGGGACATTAGGGAGTTGCCATTTGAGAAGCCTACTACACCTGCTGCTTCAAAGACAAAAGCGGAGAAGGATTCAATCAAATACAATGCGAGGGATATGAATGCATTCCATTGTGCCCTCACTCACAATGAGTTGAACCGCATCTCCATGTGCAAAACGGCCAACAAAATTTGGCATACTTTGAGATTTGTCATGAAAGGGACGACAAAGGGAATGAAATCTAAACAACGCGTATTTAGATTTAAATATGAGTTGTTCAAGATGCAGGAAGGTGAAAGCATCTCAAAGATGTTCACAAGGTTCACAGAAATCATTAACACTTTGGAAGTACTTGGGAAGGTGATTTTCCAAAAGAATCGAGTGGAGAAGGTCATTGACTCACTTACATCTCAATGGGAGTCAAAGGCCAACAGGATTTTTGTAACGACTGGTTTTCATGTATCCGGATTTATTATATTATATTATATGTTTTGGTGGATTTTCTCCTTATGTGTGGTTTCGTCTCCGTAACTTTCATTTTCGTTCGTTTCGTCGTGTTTTCTAGCTTCTTTCTTAGAATCGTCGATTTCTGAGCAAGTCATTCGTGACAGGCTTCGTATCGGTCATATCTTATTGTTAGATCAAGCCTAGGAGTCTTAGGAATCGATCCCGGAGCTCCGCGCTCCATATCGGAACTTTTGGTGCTCATTAGCCGGTGTAAGAAGGGGCACCGACCGACTAGATGACGATCCAGTCGGTCGGCAATCCTTCTTGAACCGACTAGTTGGCTTTCTAAATTTCTCAGGAGTTACTGTTTGTCGTTAGTCGGTTTAAGAACGTTGGTTGACCGACTAGGTTGCAAACTAGTCGGTAAGCAATGCTTCTTTAACCGAGTAACTCATTTACTAATTTTAGGTATCAGTACTGTTCATTCTTAGTCGGTCTAAGTTCATCTTTCGACCGACTAGTTGTTAAACTAGTCGGTTAAGTTTTGTACTCAGACCGACTAATTCTTAGTTCTTCTGTACAGTCGAGTTACTGTTTACTCTTAGTCGGTCTAAGAACGTTCATCGACCGACTAGATGTCAAACTAGTCGGTCAGTAGTTGTTCTTTGACCGACTAACTCTTAGTTCAGGTTTTCGACTGGAGCTACTGTTTACACTTAGTCGGTCTGCGTTGGTTAACCGACTGACTAGTTCTCAAACTAGTCAGTCAACAGTTGTTCTTTGACCGACTAAGCAGTGCAGGAAACCCTAGTTTTGCCCTAGCCGCCACCAAACTCTATAAATACCCCTCCAAACGTTTTCTTCTCATTCCTCACGACCTAAAACCCTAGTGTCTCCCCCATTGAGCCCCCTTCTACCTCAAACCCTTATTCCTTCATCCCAAGCCCAAAATCCATCATCTAAACCCTCCCTTAACACATTCTACCTCTCATCTTCCTCGAAATCTCATCATATCCCCAAAACCCCCCAAAACCCTATTTCTCCAAACCTCTCCATCCATTTCCAGATCTGAACCCTAGGTTCACCGGAGCGTTTCTTCCGTTGCCATGGTTGCTCGGCATCATTCATCCGCTTCTTCACGGTAATACTCGATTCTTTAGTCTTAGCATAACCCATTTGTGTTCTTATGAAAACCCTAATGAAATGAATATTGTTTGTTGATCGTTTCTCCATAACAGCGACTTCCCCGTAGATTAGCATCCGTGAGACGAACCTTCGTGATCGTCATCCCCGGTGCTAGGCAAGTGAAACTTGCCACTTAGGGTTTAGGTCATGTTTTAGGCCATTTGCTTGTTGTAGGCGTAAAAGAGACTAGGCGACGAAATGATACTCGCCTAGGCGCAAATTTGGGAACTAGCTTGACAACGAAGCTAGATCCGACATTATCATATTGCACAAATACCATGTCATGTTTACTTTCCATTAACGGTACACAAATTAATTGTCATATCATTGCATCCTTTAAGTATTTCCGTGATTGCGTAGCTTCGCTACAATGCTTGTGTTCCTGGCTCGTGTTCCAGAAGCGGGCCATGTGTTGGTTGATAGCCAATGCCCGAATTGCTTGTCTCCGGCTAGGTGCACCCCTACGCCAAATGTTTATGAATCGTGAACTAGAATGCAAGCACCTGTGCGGGGCAACCCTGGCTCATTTACTGAGCTCGTGTGCGGGGACCCTGGCTTGTTTACATGTGGGTATTGGGGGTAAGAGTTAAGCGGCCAATCAACTGGGAGTCTGCCCGATCAGCAACTGCAGTGGTAAGGCGTAAACTCTGGGTTTTGGGGTAGTGTTAAGCGGCCAATCAGCGTGAATTCCAAACCATTCAGCTGTAAGGCGTAACCATCTACAAACAACGTGAAACGTGACTAGTGAAATGATTGAGATTGTTAGTAGCTTGGCTACTCTTGTCTTGTCCCGATAATGGTTCTCTTGTACTTATTGTCTCGCCATGTCTTGTTTGTGCACTCATGCTATAACTGCCATGTCATGCATACTATAACTGCTAGGTTGCTAGTTGCCTTACTTTCAGTTTCCTTGCCCAAGTCTTTTAGACTTGCTGACATGTGCCCCTTTACTCTTTTGGGTGACACATGTTAGATCCTGAGCCTGAGTACCTTGTTGAGGACGAGGTGTTTGCTGACGCCGAGCCCGAGCTTGTGTTTGACGGGGAGTACGTGGACACTGGGGACCAGTCCTAGTGTCTCCGTTGAGCTTTTCCTTTTGTTTAGACTGCTATTTTGTTGTCGGTGCGTAGCACCCATACTTTGTGGCGCTGTTGCTTTTGTTGGCCTTGTTCTGGGCCTTTAGACTCTTTCTTTTAGCCTGGTGGCTTTTCTGGATGTCAAACTTAATTTTCATGTTGGACAATTTATGAGATATGAGAATTTTATTTCTGTCTCTCCTTGTGTTATTATTGTTGTTTCGTTTGTGGTTACAGGGACCTGCTTATGTTTTATTGACGCTTATCGGGTTTGGGTCTTCACAGCTCCACTCTCGTGCGGACCTTTTCACGTCTCGCCTCCATTTTAGGGAAGCGGGGCGTGACAGGTTTTGTTGGTGGCCCATGCAGGTCCTCTTCTGTAACTGCAATTATTGGAACAACGATAATAATATTTAAATTTCCAATAAACTAAGTTCGACGTCCGAGTCATAAGCTATGAGTCTAATCTGCTTCGTTTTCTGTGTCACTAGATGGCAGGAAGGCGATTCACCCGTGGTGGAGGTAGTGGTGCGCTCCCTCATGATGAGGAGCTTGAGCGGGAACCCACCAATGGAGAGATGATGCGGATGATGCTCCAGATGATACAAGTGCAACAGGGCGTGCTCCTGCAAGTCCAGAATGCTCCACTTGCTCGAGCTGCCCGGGCACTTCCGGATGTCCCTCGCTCCGAGCCAGGAGCGAAGCAATTTCGGGAGCTGGGTCCCGCATATTTTGATGGGTCTGAGGGTACTCTGGCTGCCGATGAGTGGATTCGGAACATTGAGGATAACTTGAAGATGGCCAAGATCACCCCGGCTGGATGGGTTGATTTGGCGAAGAGGCAACTTAAGGATAATGCTCGGAACTGGTGGGATGCGGAAGAAAAGATGTTGGTGGAGCCGATATCTTGGACTACCTTTAAGTCCAGGTTTGATGAGGAGTTCTTTCCGAAGGCTGCTAGGAAGGAGATGCTGCAGCGCTTCATTGATCTGAAGCAAGGGAGCTTGACGGTGGACCTGTACCACCAAGAGTTCACTAGGCTGAGTCGGTTCGCACCGAAGATGGTGCAGGACGCTGATGAGAGGGCTCAGAGGTTCCTGCAGGGACTTGCTTTGGAGCTCCAGAGTTTTGTGTCTTCCTCTGATCTGGACTCTTATCAGAAGGTTCTGGTCGCTGCGAGGAGGCAGGAGCTGAACCTGAGTCAGAGGAGAGGGCATGTTTCTGGTGCTGGGAAGAGGCCTATGGAGCAGGCCAGGGCGGTGGTTAGGCCTGGTTTCAAGCCTAATCAGCCAGCTCAGTTCAAGAGGCCGGGAGGGCCTGTTCAGAAGACTTGCCATTTCTGCGGCAAGCCTGGCCACATCAAGGATCAGTGTAGGAAGTTTCTGGGCCAGTGTTTGGTTTGTGGTGATGCTTCCCATGTCGCAAAGGATTGTCGGCATGCGAATCAGCTGCGGGGGGCACCTGTTGCAGCACAGTCGTTGCAGCAGCGAGCGTCTGTTCCTGCTGGACGTGGAGCAGCTCTTGTTCTACAGAGGCAGGCTTTTCAGCAGGCTATTCCGCCGAGGAGGCAGGCTTTTCTGATGACCGCTGTGGAGAGCGAGGCTGTGGATGAGGTTATCGCAGGTAATCCTCAATCTAGCTGTTACTTTCCTAGCTGGTTTTGATTGCTAGATTGTGTTGTTTGCTTGAACATGATTGTTTGCTAGACTAGGGTTTGATTGTTAATTGCTTGTTAGGTGTGGTTTTGGTGTGCACATTTCCTGCACGAGTCCTCTTTGACTCTGGTGCATCGATATGCATTATTTCTCGGAACTTCATGGAGAAGCATTCCTTGTCGACGTCCCCTCTTTCCAAGAGTTGGAATATCGTTACAGGGAATGGCGTGGTCTCGGTGCATCATGGTTGCAATTCTTGCTCGTTGGTGGTCTGTGGACATGAGCTTTACGCTGATTTCATTGTCCACGACATCATCAACTATGATGCAGTTCTTGGGATGGACTGGCTTGCGAGCTTCTATGCTACGATCGACTGTCGGAGGAAGAAGGTGGTGTTCGAGATTCCCGGACATCCAGTATTTGAGTTCAGCCGTGGTAGCAGTTCGCTTGGTCCTGTCAGGTTTCAGGCCAGACCGGTGGAGGTTATGGCTATGCAGATGGAGCTGGAGAGGCCAGCTGTGGTGCGTGATTTTGATGACGTCTTCCCCGAGGAGATGTCTGGTTTGCCACCTGATCGAGCTCTAGAATTTTCTATTGATCTTGTTCCGGGAGCGCAGCCCATTTCGAAGGCGCCGTATCGTATGGCACCCGCTGAGTTGGAGGAATTGCGGAAGCAGCTGGATGAGCTTTTGCAGAAGGGTTATATCAACCCTAGTGTGTCTCCGTGGGGAGCACCGGTGCTACTGGTGAAGAAGAAGGATGGTTCGTGTCGCATGTGCATGGACTATCGGGAGTTGAATGCGGTGACCATCAAGAATAAATACCCGTTGCCTCGCATCGATGATATCTTTGATCAGCTTGGAGGTTCGAGGGTGTTTTCTAAATTGGATTTGAGGAGTGGTTACCATCAGTTGAAGGTAAAGAAGGGAGATGTTTCGAAGACATCGTTCAGGACGAAGTATGGACACTACGAGTTTGTGGTTATGCCTTTCGGTGTAACTAACGCACCCGCAGTTTTCATGAATCTGATGAACCTGATTTTCTATGAATTTTTGGATAAGTTTGTCGTTATCTTTATTGACGACATCCTGATCTATTCAAAGTCGGAGGAAGAGCATGCCTCGCACTTAAGGACGGTGTTGGAGATTCTGAGGAAGCATCGGTTGTATGCTAAGTTTTCAAAGTGCGAGTTTTGGCTGGATAGAGTTGCTTTTCTGGGGCATGTGGTGACTGGAGATGGTATTTCAGTGGATCCCGAGAAGATTAGGGCCATCAGAGAGTGGCCTTTTCCGTCGTCTGCGTCTGAGATTCGGAGTTTCCTTGGACTTGCTGGTTACTATCGGCGTTTCATTAAGGACTTTTCCCGTATTACTGAGCCGATGACCATGTTGACGCGGAAGGATGTACCTTTTGTTTGGTCGGGTGATTGCGAGAGTGCTTTTGGTGTTCTGAGGGAGAGGTTGACGACTGCCCCCATTCTTGTTGTGCCTGATCGCAGCGGTGGATTTGAGATCTTTTGCGATGCTTCTGGCAAGGGTCTCGGTTGTGTGTTGCATCAGCACGGACATGTTGTGGCTTATACTTCTCGTCAGCTCAAGGTTCATGAGAAGAATTACCCGACGCATGATTTGGAGTTGGCTGCCGTTGTGTTTGCTCTTAAGATTTGGAGGCACTTCCTGCTGAGTGAGAAAGTGAAGATTTTCACCGATCATAAAAGCTTGAAGTATATTTTTACTCAGAAGGAGCTCAACATGCGACAACGTCGATGGTTGGAGCTCATGACAGATTATGATATTGATTTGCAGTTTCACCATGGCAAGGTGAATGTGGTTCCTGATGCGCTGAGTAGGCTTCCAGCGGTGATGATTTTGACCTCGCAGTGGAGATTGTAGCAGGGTTTTTGCGAGGCTGGAGTTGAGATTATTCTTCCTGGGGAGGGTTCTTCGTTGATGTACAAGCAGGTGCAGTCAACGCTCATGGATCGGATCAAGGCTGGCCAGGCTGAGGATCCGAAGCTGGTGAAGATTTGGGAGCAGGTGTAAGCCGGTCTGCGGACTGAATTTTTGATTCATGAGGATGGCTCGCTGAGGTTTGGAGCCAGGTTGTGTGTGCCAGCTGGGGATATTAGAGAGGAGCTGATGGTGGAGGCACACAGTTCGCCGTATTCTGTGCATCCTGGTGGCACCAAGATGTACCAGGATCTTCGTCTGAACTTTTGGTGGCATGGCATGAAGAGGAGTGTGGCTCGTAGTGTAGCCAAGTGCTTGGTTTGTCAGCAAGTGAAGGCGGAGCATCAGCGTACGACCGGGTTGTTACAACCGCTTCCGATTCCGGAGTGGAAATGGCAACACATCACTATGGATTTCGTGACTGGACTACCTCGGAGTCCGAAGCAGAATGACGCGATTTGGGTGATCGTAGACCGATTGACCAAATCCGCGCACTTTATTCCGTTCCGAGTGGGACAGTCCACTGAGGCGCTAGCAAGGAGATATATGGAGGTAAATTCTTTTACTCTCCGTTTTTTTATTTCCTTTTCCTAGTTTGGATGGTGATGTAACGTGAATCGTGCAGGAGGTCGTGCGACTTCACGGAGTCCCCGTGAGTATCGTGTCAGACAGAGACACGCGGTTCACATCTCAGTTCTGGCAGAGTTAACAGAAGAGTTTGGGTACGCGTTTGAGTTTCAGCACGGTGTACCATCCGCAGACAGATGGCCAGTCCGAGAGGACGATTCGATTTTGGAAGACATGCTGAGGGCGTGCATGTTGGATTTCAAGGGTTCGTGGGAGGACCATCTGCATTTGGTGGAGTTCTCTTACAACAACAGCTTCCAGGCGAGTATTGGCATGACGCCTTTCGCCGCTCTTTATGGGAGGAAATGTCGATCGCCATTGAGTTGGGATGACATTGGTGATCGGGAGTTGTTGGGACCTGAGATGATCGTGGAGGCCGTGGATATTGTCAGGAGCATTCGGGAGAGGTTGAGGATTGCTCAGGACCGTTTTAAGCATTGGGCGGATGCTAAACGTCGTCCTTTGGAGTTTCAGCCTGGGGATCATGTGTTTCTAAGGATTTCCCCGAATCGTGGTGTGATTCGTTTTGGGAAGCGAGGGAAGTTGAGCCCGCGATACATTGGACCGTTTGACATTCTGGAGAGAGTTGGCGAGGTAGCTTATCGCTTAGCCTTGCCGCCATCTTTGGAGGGAGTTCACAATGTTTTCCATGTGTCGCAGCTTCGTCGATACATTAGCGATCCATCTCATGCTGTGGATTTCTCGGAGATTACCGTTCGCCCCGATATGATGTATGACCAGCAGCCAGTGCAGATTCTGGACAGGCGTCAGAAGTCACTTCGGAACAAGATTGTCAATCTTGTGAGGGTGATGTGGCGACACGGCTCACCTGGAGAGTCTACTTGGGAGAATGAGGATGAGATGCGAGAGCGTTTCCCACTTTTGTTTCCGGACACGTGAGTGTTTGGAAATTCCGAGGACGGAATTTTTCTTACGTTGGGGAGGATGTAACGACTAGTTTTCATGTATCCGGATTTATTATATTATATTATATGTTTTGGTGGATTTTCTCCTTATGTGTGGTTTCGTCTCCGTAACTTTCATTTTCGTTCGTTTCGTCGTGTTTTCTAGCTTCTTTCTTAGAATCATCGATTTCGAAGCAAGTCATTCGTGACGGGCTTTGTATCGGTCATATCTTATTGTTAGATCAAGCCTAGGAGTCTTAGGAATCGATCCCGGAGCTCCGCGCTCCATATCGGAACTTTTGGTGCTCATTAGCCGGTGTAAGAAGGGGCACCGACCGACTAGATGACGATCCAGTCGGTCGGCAATCCTTCTTGAACCGACTAGTTGGCTTTCTAAATTTCTCAGGAGTTACTGTTTGTCGTTAGTCGGTCTAAGAACGTTGGTTGACCGACTAGGTTGCAAACTAGTCGGTAAGCAATGCTTCTTTAACCGACTAACTCATTTACTAATTTTAGGTATCAATACTGTTCATTCTTAGTCGGTCTAAGTTCATCTTTCGACCGACTAGTTGTTAAACTAGTCGGTTAAGTTTTGTACTCAGACCGACTAATTCTTAGTTCTTCTGTACAGTCGAGTTACTGTTTACTCTTAGTCGGTCTAAGAACGTTCATCGACCGACTAGATGTCAAACTAGTCGGTCAGTAGTTGTTCTTTGACCGACTAACTCTTAGTTCAGGTTTTCGACTGGAGCTACTGTTTACACTTAGTCGGTCTGCGTTGGTTAACCGACTGACTAGTTCTCAAACTAGTCGGTCAACAGTTGTTCTTTGACCGACTAAGCAGTGCAGGAAACCCTAGTTTTGCCCTAGCCGCCACCAAACTCTATAAATACCCCTCCAAACGTTTTCTTCTCCTTCCTCACGACCTAAAACCCTAGTTTCTCCCCCATTGAGCCCCCTTCTACCTCAAACCCTTATTCCTTCATCCCAAGCCCAAAATCCATCATCTAAACCCTCCCTTAACACATTCTACCTCTCATCTTCCTCGAAATCTCATCATATCCCCAAAACCCCCCAAAACCCTATTTCTCCAAACCTCTCCATCCATTTCCAGATCTGAACCCTAGGTTCACCGGAGCGTTTCTTCCGTTGCCGTGGTTGCTCGGCATCATTCATCCGCTTCTTCACGGTAATACTCGATTCTTTAGTCTTAGCATAACCCATTTGTGTTCTTGTGAAAACCCTAATGAAATGAATATTGTTTGTTGATCGTTTCTCCATAACAGCGACTTCCCCGTAGATTAGCATCCGTGAGACGAACCTTCGTGATCGTCATCCCCGGTGCTAGGTAAGTGAAACTTGTCACTTAGGGTTTAGGCCACGTTTTAGGCCATTTGCTTGTTGTAGGCGTAAAAGAGACTAGGCGACGAAATGATACTCGCCTAGGCGCAAATTTGGGAACTAGCTTGACAACGAAGCTAGATCCGACATTATCATGTTGCACAATTACCATGTCATGTTTACTTTCCATTAACGGTACGCAAATTAATTGTCATATCATTGCATCCTTTAAGTGTTTCCGTGATTGCGTAGCTTCGCTACAATGCTTGTGTTCCTGGCTCGTGTTCCAGAAGCGGGCCATGTGTTGGTTGATAGCCAATGCCCGAATTGCTTGTCTCCGGCTAGGTGCACCCCTACGCCAAATGTTTATGAATCGTGAACTAGAATGCGAGCTCCTGTGCGGGGCAACCCTGGCTCATTTACTGAGCTCGTGTGCGGGGACCCTGGCTCGTTTACATATGGGTATTGGGGGTAAGAGTTAAGCGGCCAATCAACTGGGAGTCTGCCCGATCAGCAACTGCAGTGGTAAGGCGTAAACTCTGGGTTTTGGGGGTAGTGTTAAGCGGCCAATCAGCGTGAATGCCAAACCATTCAGCTGTAAGGCGTAAACATCTACAAACAACGTGAAACGTGACTAGTGAAATGATTGAGATTGTTAGTAGCTTGGCTACTCTTGTCTTGTCCCGATAATGGTTCTCTTGTACTTATTGTCTCGCCATGTCTTGTTTGTGCACTCATGCTATAACTGCCATGTCATGCATACTATAACTGCTAGGTTGCTAGTTGCCTTACTTTCAGTTTTCTTGCCCAAGTCTTTTAGACTTGCTGACATGTGCCCCTTTACTCTCTTGGGTGACACATGTTAGATCCTGAGCCTGAGTACCTTGTTGAGGACGAGGTGTTTGCTGACACCGAGCCCGAGCTTGTGTTTGACGGGGAGTACATGGACACTGGGGACCAGTCCTAGTGTCTCCGTTGAGCTTTTCCTTTTGTCTAGACTGCTATTTTGTTGTCGGTGCGTAGCACCCATACTTTGTGGCGTTGTTGCTTTTGTTGGCCTTGTTCTGGGCCTTTAGACTCTTTCTTTTAGCCTGGTGGCTTTTCTGGATGTCAAACTTAATTTTCATGTTGGACAATTTATGAGATATAAGAATTTTATTTCTGTCTCTCCTTGTGTTATTATTGTTGTTCCGTTTGTGGTTACAGGGACCTGCTTATGTTTTATTGACGCTTATCAGGTTTGGGGCTTCACAGCTCCACTCTCGTGCGGATCTTTTCACGTCTCGCCTCCATTTTAGGGAAGAGGGGCGTGACAATTTTAGAGTCAAATGACATGTCCAAATACACCGTTAAGGAGTGCATTGGGAATCTCATGGCGTATGAAGTGAAGCTTCAACATAAGAAAGAGATTCAACCAACGAAGCCCAAGAAGCAAAATGAGGTTGCATTCCATGCCGAGAAGAAGTCAATCAAGTGGAGAAAGAAATTCCATCGAGAAGCTTCGAGTGAATATGGTGGAGAAGATGATGCTAGCGATGATGATTTCATCGAGCTTGCCAAGTAATTCAAGGCATTTCTCAAGGGAAAGCAAGGTAAATCTTTGTCAAAGTTTTCCTCTAAATCTAACAAGTTTTGTTATACTTGCAGTGGCAAAGGTCATCTCCCTACCGAATGTCCTTCCAAACCCTCTAAACATTACTACAAAGGAAAAGTAAAGAAACATTGGAAAGGCAAGTCCAAATTCAAGAACCAAGGAAGGGACTTATCGGCACATTCGGTAACTCAGATGAGAATTCATCAAGTGACGAAGAAGAGGATGACAAGAAGAAAGCCCAAATGTGCTACACGGCAAGATCTTTCTTCAAGATCTAGCAATGAATAGGTGGAGGCTTGGTTCAAGTACAATGAAGAAGTATGCTTCATGGCAAAAGGGAAAGAGTCTTCATCAAGCTCTAGTGAGGAGGAAAGCGATGATGAAGAGGAGGAGGAACCAAAGCTATCTTACAAGGAGCTTGAGTATCGTTACAATGTGGCCTCCAACGCGGCATCTAAGTACATCAACTCATATGCTAAGTTGAAAGAAAAATTTAAAAATGCTATGAGTATGATGCATGCTTTAGAATCTTCTAGTGTAAATAATAATGATGCTTTGTGTCACAGTCGCTTTCGATTGTGTGTTTTCTACGTGTACTTTCTTTTCAATATGCGTATTTATTGTGACCTTCTTTTGTATCCCAAACGTGCGAAGTTATATATCATTGTGACCCTCTGAGAGAGTAATTATTTGTGGAATTATTTGTGAACGTCATTTCGCAGGTCGTTCTCCCACAAATCAGCTTTGATTGAAGGGGTGTCGTAACTTTAGACTTCGACGTTTGACCTTTTTATTTTTAGTTCCATTTTCCGTTAACCTAGCACGTGATTCGTAGTGAAAAGTGTATATTTATACCCCATAACTTCCCCCATTTTGTGCTAAAGGTTTGGCTTAATCTTGCTCTTTTGGGTATATAATTACTTCATGTCACTTTTAGGGCTTATTCTCATTATTTGCACAAAATATAGATTTTATCGTCCTTATTTGCTTCCTGATATTTTTCATGTGTTCCTGCTATTATTGTGATCATATTGTCAATTTTTGAGAATTATTCGAGTATGTGAGTAATTTATATGGATTATATGTGAGTAATTTATATGGATTATTGGGGGTCAATATTGTTTTATGATAGCCACTATATTTATTTTGTCATCATATTAACTAATTTCTCATTCCCCCTATTTTTCAGGTACTCCTGGGAGTATTAGGGATTTTTTCAGAATTTTCTGGGTTTTTTCTGGGACTTCTAGGTATGACTTCTAGGTATTTTAGGAGAATTATTGGAGGAGAAAATAGGTTTTTAGAAAGGGGGAAATGGATTTATTAGGGCACCACGTGGCGCAATCACGTGGTGCCATCGTGTCCGCCCGTTGGCGGTTGAAGGGATTGCGGGGCACGCGCAAAGTGTGTGCCCTGCAGGTGTAGCGGGCGCCGCCCGCTATTTGATCGGGCAGCCCGCTCAAAATTCTAAGCGGGCCAATTGGTTGAACCAGAAAACGCGCAAAGGCATGCCTTCCACTCTCAAGCATAGGAGCGTCAATGCAATATATTTATAAATGACCAGTGAGTACCAGGTCGGATCACAGGGACAAGTGGTTCTACACTAGCAAAATTGATCGGTAAAGAAAAATAAAGCGTGATACAACCAACTCACTAAGTGGATGGAAGTGGAAAAAAAGTGTGGTAATTCAACAATTCTAACCTAAGTAAGTAGGGTTAGAGAGCCAAATGGGGAGTTAGGATAGCTAGGAGAGAAAGCATGTGTTGTGAGTTCACTAAGATTGGTGTTTACCAAGCTCTAATTACCCGCATATAACTCTATTGATCATCCGGCTAAGAACACTAAATCGGAATATTTAGCATTCATGAACACAATAATTTGCAATAAGCATGGATGCATCATCATAGCACTAATCAAATATGAACATGGTCTCTTCTCAAAGTGTTCCCTCTCGGGACTTAACCAATGAAAATTTGCCCTAATGATTCATCCAAAATCAACATGAAAATGGGCAAGAGGAAATTAAAGCTAAATTGACAACCAATCATAATGAATCACAACCAAAGCAATTCAACACTACTCAATCATCATGAAAAAGAAAAGAAGAAGCTTTCATGCAAAAATAACATCTCTAGTTCAATACAAATGAGAGATATCAAAATTACAAAAGGGGGAGGAAGGATTTCACCCAAGAACTCTCTCAAAAACCGAACAACCATGGAGTGCGTGTCGAACACGACGGTGACACGATGCATTTTCACTTTGAGGTTGAGGATGAAGCGGATGTGCATGATGGCCAAGGGTAGATTGAGGACACCATGGAGCCTGAGCCACAATCCACTTCAGAGTTAGCTTCACAGGTCGAGGCGGTTGAGTACTTAGGGAGGACGACTGAGATGAACTATTTCTGGGATGACGAGGATGATGCGTGCTTGGATTTGCCCGAGACAAGTCTACCTGTAGTCCTGTCTCAGATGTCACTTCCCTCACCTCAGGATGCGCACTTGCCAGTCATCGAGGAGGTTTGTCAGGAGCAGTTACCAATTGTGGGGAGTACCACAGAGATTGTTGATGTTGATGTTGATGTTGATGTCGAGGAAGATGATAGTGACGGCGGTTGCGACATGGTATATATTGAGCCCGAGCTCCCTCCTGCTCCAGTTTTTTCTCTGCAACCACTTTCACCTCCTCTTGAGGTCATGCATCATCCCGAGCCTAGCATCACATCTCAGGGAAGTTCACATCTTTCTTTTCCCTCCACCTCCGAATCAAATTATTTAATTCCATATCATAATGATTCAGATTGTCGTCATTTGATCGTGAATTCATTTATTCATTTCGACGACCCATTTTGGCAAGCTTTTCACATGGATGGGCGCTCTCGCCTAATTATTTTTGACACGACCTATCTCCCCCATTTGGCAGGAACCCATCATAAGGAGACGCTCGGGGTTGTGTCGCTTGCCACTAATGCTCGCAATGGAGGTAGAGGATTGGACGTGGCGACGCTCGCGGAGGATCGTAATGATATAATCGAGCAGTTTCCACCGCCGTTATACATCCGAGATCCGCCTTTTGCCGCGGTGTGTTCTTTCCAATAGTGTAAATAAATAAATGTTTTATTTTAGTGCTTTCTTATGATTTTCTTTTCTATTCTAGGACCTTTTGTGAGATCTAATACTCTCCCAACATTGAGGACAATGTTTATTTTAAGTAGGAAGGAGAGTGTTAGAATCTTTAGGATTGTTAGGATTTTGATTTTAGCTTAAATTTTTTTTGATATACCTCCATTTTTTCATCATCCATTGCTCTTTATTGCATATCATATTTTTCCTCCTCGTCCCTACGTCGCTAGCTTTATGTGTAGTCCCAACATGCTTTAATGTCATGCAATTTTTACGGCTTATTATTTTGGTATGAACTTCTTCGATGTTTGATTGGCACGATTTAATTTCTTTGCCATTTTGGAGTCAAATGTTAATATGCCATGTATGAAACCATTTTATACGTCGTGATAACTCTTTGAAATAATTTGGGAATAGTTTGGTGTAAGTGATTGCATGATTCGGGATGAATGGCTTAATTTTTGATTGGATTGGGTGTGGCCAATGGTGCATGTTTTGTTTTCCCCTAAGAAGTGGGTGGATGAGTTGATAATTCATGTTTAGAATGAGAAATAGAGTTAATATAAGTGAATGTTTCTTTCTAATCAAATCAAGGAGCCGTGCCCCACGAAACATTGGGGAGGAAGCCAAAGATGAGATTTAGGGGATCATTCCATCCCTTTGCCTATATAGCGGTATCGCGTGTATGCAAAAGGGGGCCATGTTTGCATTTCATAGCGTTATCGTGTGATTGCAAAACATAAATATACAAAATCTAAAAGAATACAAAAAAGAGAGAAAAAGAAAAAAAATGAATGAATAAATGAAAGAATAAGCAACATGAGTGATTCAATCTCATCTCCCACAACTTAGAAGAAATTTATTTTGTTTGGCCATTTCCTTGAATTTTGGAAACTTCGTCATTTGCGATATATCCCAAAGAATGTGATACGGTACTTATTTCCTTACTTTTCTTGGAATTGGATTGAAGAGAATTTCATTTGTTGTTTACTTTCATACATTGTGTATATTGGCTCTGAAATCACTTGGAAATAACATTTGGCATGCCATGATGATATCTCAATTTTGGTGCATGTTTTTACTTGAATCCGAATTTATCGCATATTTTGCCAGGGACTAGCAAAAAGCTAATTGGAGGTGTGATTCATAGTGAAAAGTGTATATTTATACCCCCTAACTTCCCCCATTTTGTGCTAAAGGTTTGGCTTAATCTTGCTCTTTTGAGTATATAATCACTTCATGTCTTAGGGCTTATTCTCATTCTTTGTACAAAATATAGATTTTATCGTCCTTATTAGCTTCCTGATATTTTTCATGTGCTCCTGCTATTATTGTGATAATATTGTCAATTTTGAGAATTATTCGAGCATATGAGTAATTTATATGGATTATTGGGGGTCAATATTGTTTTATGATAGCCACTTTATTTATTTTATCATCATATGAACTGATTTTTCCGTCCCCTATTTTTTAGGTACTCCTGAGAGTATTGGGGATTTTTCAGAATTTTCTGAGATTTTTCTGGGACTTCTAGGTTTTTTTGGAGAATTATTGAAGGAGAAAAGGTGTTTTAAAAGGGGTGAATGGATTTATTGGGTCGCCGCCTGGCCCAATCACGTGACGCCACACGGCGCCATCGTGTCCGCCCGTTGGCGGATGAAGGGATTGCGGGGCACGCGCTTTGCGCGTGCCCCGTAGGCGTAGCGGGCGCCGCCCGCTATTTGAGCGGGCGGCCCGCTCAAAATTCTAAGCGGGCTTCGCCCTGCTGCTTGCAGCGGGAGCGCCCCGCTAGAAATTTCGAGCGGGTTTCGCCCTGCTGCTTGCAGTGGGAGCGGCCCGTTCCGCTTTGAGGAGGCCAATACAGGTGCAAATTAGTGCGGGTCGGACGGCCAGCGTCCGACTCGCAAGCCCGCATTCATACCCAAAGTTGTTTTTTTGGTATTTCTCAGCCTGTGACAAATTCCAGCGAGAGTTCTATTTTTTGGGGGGGTTTTTCCCCTTCTTCTTCTCCAAAGCTAGGGCTATGGCTTGGAGGCCATGGGGGGAGGTTGATGAAGCTTGGAGCTTGGAGGGTCATTTGAGAGTGGAAGAACTCATCTTGGAGTGACAATTGGGTGAAATCTCTCTATTCTCTTGTGTATTTTGATTTAGATTTTTTTATTGTAATTGGATGATGGTTTTGAGTAAACATTTCTCCTTTCTCATTATGAATTTCTGTATCTTCATTGTGTGGTTATGTTGTGCTCGTTGTTGTTGATTGGGTTGTCAGTTCACCTCTAGCATGATCTTAATATCTCATTTGTGGATGAAATTTGAGTTTGGTTTGTTTATTGGAACCCTAACGGAAAATCCAAAGAGAGGCTCATCCTAGTGGACCCTCTCTATTGTGCTCATTGTTTATTACTCGCATGAGTTTCATTCATTACTTATTGCACCCCACATGTTTGATGAAATGTCGCATCCTCCGATTGATTGTCCCTTAGCCGGGAGATCAATTGAGTTATATTTGGGATGAATCTCCACGCACACGACCTCACTCACATACACACCACATGAGTCCTCCTCGTTGCTTGTCGATTCGGCTCTCCACCCTTAGTGCGTAGGCTAGGAGTGTAGTTTCACCACAAATTTTTTCCACTTTTCCACCGTTAGTAGAGATTGTTGTATCACACTATTATCTCTCTTTATCGATCAATTTTACGAGTGTAGAATGACTTGTCCCTGTGATCCGACCCGGTACTCACCGGTTATATTTTATTGCATTGACATTCCTATGCTTAGGAGTGGAAGGCGTGTCTTTGCGCGTCCTCCGGTTCAATTAGCACGTGACCGATCATCCTAGTCTCGATCCTCTCGTCGACACGGTCGTCCCGATATTTTTCTTATATTTTTCGGACACCGTTAGGCTAACCCATCACCCTAATCACTTTCAACCTATACTTAGCCCTAATTAATTCAAATTCGAAATCTTAATCAAATATAATTAAATCTAATCTTTGATCTTACGTATCACATGAATATTTCGTAGCTATTTGCACCCTGGATCTACCCTCCCCCTCTCACACACTCTCTCTCCAATCACCCTAATTCTACCCCTTTTAAACACTATATAGCATATAACCCTTCATTATAACGTGTTCTTCCCCTTAGGGTTTCATCTCCCAAACGCAGCTGCAACCCATCAGCCGTCTTTTCCTTCCACTGAGCCCCTTGCCTCCGGCCACCTTCCTTGCGCCAGCACCCCCCCTCGCGTACAACCTCCTCTCCTCCTCCTCAAAGACAGCTGCAACCACCCCACAAAACTGTCGATCCACCCCCTAAAACACCCCACGGCCTGCTCCTCCACCCTGCCACAACCCGCACGCAGGCCGAGCACCTCCCCACATATCGCTGGCCTCCTCCACGGTGGCCACCACCCGCCGACAAACCCCATAAACAGCCCCCAACTGCAGTGCAAAACCCCTCCACATATAAAAAACTGCCGTTTCCCTCCATTAACAGCTGGTCTTCACCCCTCAAATCGCACCCTGCTGTTCACCCCACTTCCACCTGCCGCACTCCCCATATCACGGTCTGCACTACATCCGTGCAGCAGCCCTTACCTCCGGCCAGCCCTGTGCTGCATCCCCTTGCCCTTAGCACTCAGATCCGGCCCTCTCTCCTCCACATCACCACCGCCGGCCATTCACATCAGGCCGACAGCCAGCAGGCCAAGAATCCCCTAGGTCGAGCACCTCACGGCAGCCCCTGCCATTCAACTTCCCATCGCAGCCTTCCCGTGCCGTTGTTCTCCGTCCCGCGACCGCCTTCGCCGCTGTCTGTTGCCTCTAGTTGTCGCCGTCACCACCGCTAGCCGTCACCATACCTTGCACGCTACCGGAATCCAATCCTTAACATTGCTACCTGACGTCAGTGTAGGTTTTGTGTCGTGTTGAGGTAAATCCCCGATCCGTAGGAAACCCAAACACCTGCCTGTTTAAACAAGATAAAAATCGTAATATTTCATTTTTTTGGTTAAATCACTAATTGACGATAAATAATACAGGATTGTAGGTTGGTGAGTGGTGATTGGTGATTGAGCACATATGAAGATCTGGACCACCGTTGAACTGAGAATACGGACGATTATTTCAGGCAAGTGGAACTTGCTCGGTTGTTATTAAGCCATGTTTTAGGCTATTCTGAATATTTGTATAAAAGAGACTAGGCAGTGAAATGATAGTCGCCTAGGCACCATGCTTGATCTAGCTTGACAACGAAGCTAGATCCGACACCATACTTGATCTAGCTTGACAACGAAGCTAGATCCGACACCATACTTGATCTAGATTGACAACGAAGCTAGATCCGACACCATAATTGTTCTAGCTTGACAACGAAGCTAGATCCGACACCATACTTGATCTAGCTTGACAACGAAGCTAGGTCCGACACCCTTGTCATGTCATTTCATGCATATCACATGTCACGTTTAATTTTGATATATTGTACGCATTTAATTACTGCTTTTATACTATCGTGTTGCATATTGCATGTCATTTCATGCATATCACATGTCATGTTTAATTTTGATATATTGTATGCATTTAATTACTGCTTTTATACTATCATGTTGCATATCACATGTCATTTCATGCATTTGAATGTCTTGTCATGAATGTGTAGCACACGCTATAAATGAAATGTAAGCTGTGGCAAGTAGGATTCTGACTCCTATATCATGAATAAGGCTAGGTCAACCCGATGCCATAAACACTTCCTGGCTCGTGATCCAGAAGATGAGTGCCAGTTCATACACACGTGGAGGGATAGGGTTAAGCGATCACCCAGCGTAGAAATGTGCCCGATCATCAACTTCAGCTGAAAGGCGTAAACCCTGTGCACGACGCGAACACATGTTTTACTGCTTTTCATGAAATATTGTTTAGTAGCTTTTTGCTACGACGTGTCATGCAAATGTTAAATGTCATGTTCATTTTAATTGCTGCATTCATCAAATATCATGACATGTTATCATATTGTAGAACTACTAATTGCATTTACTACATCTAAGTTTCCTTGCACAAAAGTCTCCTTCTTTTTACTTTTGGAGATTTTGCTGACATGCGTCCTTTTCTCTTTGGGCATCGCATGTTAGGTTTTGAGTCTGAGGTTGTTGCTGAGGACGACCAGTTTGCTGACATCGAGCTTGAGGCTTTTGCTGACGTCCAGTTCGAGGATACCTGAGACCAGTTATAGTCTCAGCTGGAGACTTTTTCTTAGTTGTTGTTGCTGTCCTAGTTGCTGTTGTTAGACTTTTTGGTGAGTAGCACCTTATCTTGTTTTAGTTTCGGCCATGCTTGGGCCTCCTTTTTAGGCTCATGTTCTCTTTTATGACGTTATCTGTGGATGTTTGGAATAATGAAATGGATGTTTTGAATGTTGGTTATTTTAATGCATGTGTTCATATTTATTATTGTTGTTGTTTCATTGCAATGCAAGAATCTGCGAATGGATGAACAAACAGACGCTTATCAGACTGTAGCTTCACAGCTCCAAGTTTGAGCGGACCTCTTTGCGTCTCGCCTTCCATACTTTGGAATCGGGACGTGACAGGTTTTTGTGGTGTCCCATGCAGGTCGTCACACCTGCAAAATATCAAAAAAATGATAATAATAAAAAATTCCATTGAAACATTCGAAACATTCGAGTCATAAAATTTGAGTCTACTGTGAACGTTTTTCTTGTCTTAGATGGCTGGAAGACGTATTACCCGAGCTGGTGGTGGATCAGGAGATGGTGATGGAGCTGATGGAGCCGCCACCATTCTGGGATAATGAGGCCAACATAGCAGATGATGCGAGTACAGCAGGGCATGCTTTAGAATGCCCCTCGCTTCGAGCCTGGAGCAAAGCAGTTTTGAGAGCTGGGCCCGACGTACTTCACTGGATCAGAAGGACCTTTGGCTACTGAAGAATAGATGAGGAACACTGAGGATAACCTGCTTCTTTCGAAGACAGACCTGGCTGGTTGGGTCGAGTTGGTGAAGAAGCAGCTGAAGGACAATGCCCGTAATTGGTGGGATGCTGAAGAAGAGATGCTGGTGAGACCTGCCCCTTGGGCTACTTTCAAAGCTAGATTTGATGAGGAGTTCTTCCCTCGAGATGCCAGGAGGGAGTTGATGCAGCAGTTCATCAACTTGAAGTAAGGAAGTCTGACGGTGGACCAATACCATCAGGAGTTCACCAGGTTGTGTTGCTTTTAGCCAAATTTGGTGCGGACCCCCGCGAATCGAGCTCAGCGATTCCTTCAGGGTCTTTCCTTGGATCTGCAGAGTGTATCAGAGGTTGTTGATAGTTGCAAAGAGGCAGGAGTTGATTGCTAATCAGAAGAAGGTGCATCTTTCAGGAGGAGGAAAGAGGCATATGGAGTAGGCCAGAGCTGTGGTTAGGCATGCGTTTAAGCCTAATCAGTCTGCACAGTTTAAGAGGCTAGGTGGGCCTAGTCTGAAGATGTACTATCACTGCGGCAAAGCTGGGCATACGAAGGGTAGTGCAGGAGGTTGATGGAAAAGTGCTTACTTTGTGCCGACGCTATGCTTTCAGTGAAGGATTACCGGCGTGCCAATCTGCAGCAGAGAGCACCAGTAGCTGCCAGACGTGGAGCGCCTCTTATATCCCAAAAGCAGGCTTTCCATCAGGCAGCTCAGCCTAGGAAGCACGCTTTCACGATGACTA
>JAULAV010000018.1:0-36705 GCA_030789695.1 Scilla litardierei
GAGAGAGAGAGAGAGAGAGAGAGAGAGAGAGAGAGAGAGAGAGAGAGAGAGAGAGAGAGAGAGAGAGAGAGACGACTGAGGGGCTTTGAAATCTGTGCTGCTGTGTCTTGGGCAGAGAGAGATAGACTTATGGGGGAAGAGGAAGTTCGGTTTTCAAAGTGAGTTTGATTTTCAAAGTGTAGATTTTCCCCCAATATGTTCCCCCCAAACTTTTCAAATTTAAAAAATTTTATCTCACTCTATTGCATGCGGGACGGACTCTTATGGTGATGGGGACAAACTCTTGATGACTGTGACAAACTCTTGCTGGCTGGGACAAAGATTCAAAAAAGGTTGTGAAATGTATAATTGGTTATAATAAATAAATTATATAAAAAATAATAAATAAATAAAACCATACATTTATGCAGATATACGTAAGGAATACCATCAATCTTAATTTGATGAAGAAGACTCATAACCTCCTCACCAACTAACACAACAGTTTGACCTTGATGATGACCCTATCATGATCCACAAGCCTAACCACTGAAGTCGAACTCTGTCCTAAGAATTTTTTGCATTTTAGACAATTGAACTTTACCTTAAAGATAAAGTTTTATAAGCTATTAATTCTTTTGAGAATGATTGATTTATGAGGAAAAGCAGAGTCCTATTTATAATGCTAGCACCTAACAGTTTCTTTGTCATATCCATTGTAGGATTAAAAATAGAGTTTTCTAATAACCAAGCATAAGTCATCCTTAGTCATGCATGACTCATGGTCCAATACTTGGATCAAGACTCAAACCACTTGATCTTTACTCACATCTAGACCCCCTCTTACAATTAGCCACCTTCTAACAGTTAATCAATAGTTTCTTAGTAGCCAGTAGGCTACTTGTCAATTGGTTTGGACAAGCCTAAAGGTTGTCCAGTTGCTAGTAGAAAAGGTTCAATGTCAACTCCACTGATAGCTCATGCAACCATCATTGATGCCCTTGCATCGTCAATGACATTTTTGGAAATTCATGATGTCTGTTTCATTTTTAATTAGTTCTGCATGATGGTTCGTTTGGTTTTTTCTCTGAAAAAAGAGTTCATAACTCTTTATACATGCTTTATTACTGTTGAGTATTGGACTCCCTGGATTTGGTTTTGGATGATGAGCAAACATAAATAATTCATGAACTAATAATTTGTGAGAGCAGTATTGGAGATCGTCGCCAAATTCACGAGAACAATCAAAGCGACATCTCAAGACTTCTCAAAGCTCGTATTCATTGCCTAAAGCTTCGTTGAAGCTCTTGGACCGTTTTGGAAGTCATGAAGAATTAATCGAAGCTTTCGAAGACCGTTCCTTAAGGTTTTATTCATAGTCTTTTTAGCTTCGTTTTATGGAATGTTAAGCCTTGAGTAATTCTTACATGTCTATCTTCATATCGCTCATATCTTAGAGCTAGGATTATCTTAGAAGCCATTAGAAACTTTCCCGAAGCCTATCGCTTCTTCCATCGGCTTCTAGTGCATCTTAGTTGGTTCAAGTAGAGTCACCAACCGACTAGATGACGATCTAGTCGGTTGGCAACTCTTCATGAACCGACTAGATGTCCTAACTCATTTCAGCTCAGCTATGTCGATCAATTAGTCGATCATAGAAGGTTCACCGATCGACTAGATGACGATTTAGTCTGTTAGGAATCCTACTCAGACCGACTAGATGAGCTTGCCTCTGTACAGCCTGAGTTACTGTTTACAGTTAGTCGGTCCAAGAACATTCATCGACCGACTAGTTGTGAAACTAGTCGGTCAACATTTGTTCTTAGACCGACTAGTGTAACTTGTATTCAGCTTCGTGCATTTCACTCTTAGTTGGTCAAATAACACTCACCGACCGACTAGTTGGCAAACTAGTCGGTTGGCAAGTCTTCTTAGACCGACTAGGTCATGTTGCCTGGAAATCACTCTTTTGGCTGTCGAGCTGTTAGTCGGTCCATGTTGAATCACCGACCGACTAGTTGATGAACTAGTCGGTCAGTGATCCTTCTTAGACCGACTAGTCTGCTTCAGATTTAGATCCGTTGGAGTTTTGAAAGCGACGTTTCTTTCTCTCTTTTCCCTTGATCCTTTAAATACCTGAATGGGTTATTTCATAGGATCCAAGGCTGCTATTTCCAGAGTTCTATTGATTCAAAGAGAAGCTTTCAACTCTCATCTTCAAGCTCTCCCATTCTCAAGAATCTCTCCCTCACTCTTATTCCTCAAGAGAGATTCATTGATTGTGAGCCTTTCAAGCCAAGGGCTTGATTCTAGGTCATCCATCTCATCCCTAGGCTTCCATTGCTGGTCAACTTCTTTAAGCTAGGGTTTGGTGACTCTTCCTCCATCAAAATCCTCTTTGCCCTAATTTGGTAAGAAATCTCAAGGCATAGGTATTTTGTTGGTAAGTATTTCATTTCAGTTATATTTGAATTGTATACTCTCGGTTGTCAGAGGTTTTGCGTGATCCCGGGTTGTGGGATTCACGGTCATCGATTGTAGGTCGTTTGCACTTGTGAGGTTTTCGCAAGTGCTCATATTGGAAATCTTGAGTTAGGGTTTCTAACTCAATTATCCGGAAGGGATCCGGATGGTTGGGACGTAGGATCACCGGGAACAAGTCGGGGAGACTTGGGTGGATCCGAACCCATTAAACCATTTGTTTGCGTTTGCATTTATTCTTGTTGATCGTTGTTATTCCGCATTGTTGTTTGTTAATTGCACGATAATTAGGAATAACTCTCCCTATTATTTAAAAGTACTATTCAGCCCCCCCTTAGTACATGTGCAGTGGCTTCCCAGGGCACTACAATTACCTCGCCACAACACTTTGTGGTGAATTTCTCTTTTAGAAGTCGATCACAACTCCTTATGATTATTTGATAACCATATATCTTACATACGTATATTTTTTTATTTATTTATTGTAATGAGTCAAACAACTACATGAGATTCTAAAAAGCATGATTCTTACTTTGGTAGTGACAGTCGATCTTTATGATCCAGGCATCCGACGAATTGTTCAGACGTCTGGAATTAGAACTTCAGGCATCTGTTCATGTTAAGGTCTTGGAGAACTATATGCACATGAGCACCAGGCGTCTGGAGGCCAAGTACCAGGCGTCTGTTGAAGGCTGAAAAACTCTTCTTTGAGTTTATGCAAGTTCTAACCCTATGAGGTTTAATGATATATGATCTAAAGTGTTTTGTTAGTGTTAAGAATGATATTCGAATGAGTCTATTCAAGGCTTAACATGCTAATTCAACTAAGAAGTAAATTTAGAAAGATTTACATATTTATCCCCTCCACTTCCTATTGAATGCCTTGAAAACTTCCATTGAGCTTGTGAAGTCCAACTCTTTAATTTCCTTTGATCATCACTTGACTTTCATGCTTCGTGGATTGATGTCCATGCATCAATTCTTTGAGTCATCGTCTATATTTGATATGACTTTGTCTATATTGACGATGCTCTTCTTTACTACGAAACATGTGGATTAGTCATGATTGATTATGTTTGTTTATCATCAAAATCACATTTGGAGATCCAATATTCAACATTCTCCCTCTTTTTAATGATGACAAGCAATCATAACCATAATCAATAATTGTGCTTGAAATATTAAATTACTTACTCCCCATGCATTGATGCCAAACATTTTTAGTCCAAATATATAAATAGTGAATCATCAATGCAATCAATTGATATGTGTTTCACATGAATTTTATTTGCTAAAGACTTCAATTATATAAGAATACACAATGCATTTAAGTATATGGTGATACACATGAAAAGTAAGTTGAAGCATGAATTAGGAGATCAAGTCAATCGATTATATTGGAATTCATTTTAAGAATAACTCCCCCTGAATCATATAACCATATCAAAAAGGAGATTCATGGAGTTAGGTAAATTTCAAAAATGAATCAACATATGCACACATCTCTCACCTCTCTCATATACTATGGTTTTTCTATTCCTTTCTCTCCCCCTTTTGTCATAAGCCAAAAAGAGTGGGGAGGGAGCAGCAACAACAATAACAACATAATACTGAAATGAAGGTGTTGTCATTAAGCCATTTATAGTAGTCTTGTAACACAAAATCTCATATGGATACAATAATATTTATCATTCAAGTTTGAAGTGAATATTTAGAATATAGTCATTAATCAAGGAACACACATGATTATTCTTCTGTTCTATTCTTTCCATATTAATTATCTCTTTCTCTTTATGAGACACTCAATCAAATTATTCTTATATGGCCTATATGATGAATATCAATGGATAAAAATGTCGAGTATTGACTTCTCCCTACTTGGTTTTGATGATGAGCAAACATAAATACTTGTGACTAATCCCCTCCTTGCAGTCAAGTCATTGCCAAATCTTATTACGAAGATCAATTGCAATGAATAACAATCAAGATCAATCAAAGCTTAAATAGATGATTGAGTGATCAAGACAAAGAAAGAAGACTTAAAGACTTCAACTTCAATTAAGAGAAAGAAAAGAAGCTTGAATTTAATGTAAATCTTTTTGTTCTTTTGTTTCTTTCATTTAGATTATAGCCTTGAAGTAGAGTTAACTTTGAGCACACACACATCACTCACATTATCCTAGGAATCCTTTAGCATCCATTTCCTAGGACTCTAAATCATAAAACCTTAACTTGTGCATTCTAGATGTCTGACAGCCAACTGCTACATAATAGCCAGACGACTGTCTCTGAACAGGCGCCTGTGTTTTGTTCTTCAGTCGTCTGTAATGCACACTTTCTTGTTAGGGGTTTTGGGCTTTCATTATTCATTTCTAACCGGTGACTGATGTACAAAGTACACACACCGGTCTGAGTTCAGGCGCCTGTGCATTATTAATCAGTCGCCTGTGTCCTCTTGCCCAAAATCCCATTTTGTCAACTTACACACTTGTGCACTTTCAGGCGTTATACGTTGGTTTTACAGGCGCCTGCCCATGGCACATGTGCCTGTCAATTCCACTAAAGCCGACTGTCCATCCTTGCCCAAAATTCTCATTGTGACAAGTTTCTCACTTGTGCTTTCATGCGACTGTACGTTGGTTTTACAGGCGCCTGCCCATGGCACAGGCGCCTGTGTATACCACATCAGTTACTTGACCTTTGCTTACCCCAATTCTTGATTTTGTGAAGTTTCGCAGTTCTGCCACACAGACGACTGCCTTTGGTTTCTCAGGCGCCTGCATGCTTTACATGTGCCTATCCAACCTTATGCAATCGTCTGTCTCACGTGGTAAGTTACTTTTTGTACTTTCACCTACCCTATGACACAGTGCAGCAGCCGCCTGTCCTGTTGGTATTTTTATTCCGTTGAGTCTTTTCTAACGAATTCCCTTGAGGGGGTTTGGGTAAAAGTCTATTGTTTTGAGAGAGCTTATAAATACATGTTTTATTGTTCTATTGGTGAACTCTTAGAAACTCCAATTTCTCTCTTGGAATTCAACTCTCTCATTTCATTCCAATGCGCTAAAACTTCTAAACCTCAAATCTTAGCTTGTCCTCCAACTAGAATCAACTCTCATCATCTATCTATGGTGAAGACAAGTGGAAGGGGTTTTCTCTCTTTAAGGAAGAGATCAACACACTCCACTCAATCCTCACTTCAAGTTCTAAACTTCAAGGCATAGGAGTTTGTAAGTGTGATTTCATATTTCATAACTCTTTCGTTATATTGATTTGCTCTCGGTTTGTGAGAGTATTTGCTTGACCACAGGTTGTGGGAATCAAGGACATCAATCTTGTGTATCGATTACACTTGTAGGGTTTCTACAAGTTGGTTTAGTGGAAAACTCAAGCTATGGTTTTAGATTGAGTTTGCCGGTGGTATCCCGGGTGGTAGGGACATAGGATTACCGGAAACCAGTTGGGTTTGACTTGGGTAATCCGAATCATTGAAAAACTTGTGTTTGCATTGTTCTATTTGTTGTTTCCAAGTTATTTCCACATTATTGTTGTGTAGGATTTTAATTAGGCGTAATTTCCTTTTTAATTTTATATACACTATTCAACCCCACTTCTAGTATTTTCCTCATAGCACAGGGTCCTTACAATCGGTATCTGAGCACAAGGTTAAGCTATGGCATCCAACAACAACAACAACGTTCGTCCACCACCTTCCTACAACCATCATTATCGAGATGGTTCTTTATCGGTTTTTGAAGGCCAATCTACGGTTTGACCTCCGCGCTTCAATGACACAAACTTCAGATATTGGAAGTGCCAGATGGAGACGATCCTTAGGAGTGCTTCTCTATGGAGAACCCTTCACAAGGAATACGCAAAGCCAACGGAAGAGGACTACGACAAATGGACATCGCCGAGAAGACCGCAGAGGAGAACAACGCCAAGGAAATGAACGCTCTTCATTGTGCTTTGGAGCCCGATGAGTTCAATAAGATATGCACATGTAAGAGTGCATATCAAATTTGGAATCATCTCATTGTTACTCATGAAGGGACCAACAAGGTAAAACTTTCAAAGTTACATGTTGTCATGCAAAACTTCGAAATGTTTCAAATGCAGGAAGATGAGAAAATTGCTACGATGTATACTCGCTTCATTGACATCACCAATGAGCTTGAAGCTCTTGGAAAGATATACACTTGATCGTCGTCGCAACGACGATGCTAATAATAATACCGCAATGCACGGGTCGTGTGTAGCACTGACGGGTCGAACACAGGGAGGAGGTTAATGAGCATCGGTCTATGAGTCTTCGTTCGAAAGCTATGCGATCATAACGAAGGTTGGTTGGTGATATAAGAAGAGGGTGAATCAAAGGATAAAGGATATAGGGCATGGGGAATCCCCTCCATTGGACTAAGGTTAGGGTTAGACTAGTAATCGACCGGTTTCCAGACTCATTGGGACTCGGGAGAGGTCGTGTGACCTAAGGGCATTCACCTATCCTCCACTGTTGTGATGCATGATAGGTTATTCCCTTATGTCAAATCCTATCCCCCGCTGTTGTGATGCAAGTATAGGCCAACCCAATCTACACAGTTGTCACTCTTGCCGATGCATCGGTGTACGTTGGGTGCATTATGCTCGACGAATATCCCCAATCATCCTCCCGTCCACAGTGGCATTTGGGTATTAGACCTACATCGGGAGGGCTCTAATCGATGCCTAACTCTCATCAGCCACACCGATAGTATGGATCGTCCTAGGGATCGAATCCCCGGATTGGTCCCGATTTTCACCGACGGCCAATCCGATCGCCCAGAAGGGAGGGGGTTGAATCTACGACGATAATAATCATCCCAATGTATCCCTAATCTCAATTAGCTCAGCAACTAAGCTAATCAAATCATCCAACACATAGCCCTATTCCAATGTGGTTCATTCCATTGCCCTAGATGAAAACTACTCACTGTTTATGGCAATATAGGTAGTTTCTAGCAATGAGTAAGCAACAAAAGCCATGGATTCAGCTTAGATTAGCAATGGATGATAAAACATAGCAGCAATAATAAAAAGAGAGAAATTCAATTAAAAAAACTAATCTATTACAAGGGAAGGCAATGCAAAAAACTGAAATAACAAAATACTAGAGTTAGAAAATCTTAAAAACCCCTCCAAAGCCCTAGAAATTACTAAAAACTGATAAAAAGAGATTCCTCTCGCAGGAGGAAGAAGGGATGCTTAAACATGCACGCCCAAATGACCAAAAAGCCCCTCAAAACGCGCCCTAGCAGCCTCAGGAAACCAATCCGACGTGACCGCGTCAAAAACATTTTTGACATGGTCACGTCGCTCTCTGGAGTATATGCAGAAGTGGGGGAATCAGCGACGTGGTCGTGCCACTAAGGGCATGGCCGGGTGGAATCAGGCTTTGCGGTCACGTTGACTACGATGCAGTCGAGTCGCTTGGCTTTAGTCTTCAGAAAAGCACGGTTGCGTGGTCTTCTTTTGCATGGGCCGCGTCGAAGTCAGATCTTCAATCTTACTCCTCAGCGACATGGCCGTTTGGTGTTCTTCAACACGACCGTGTGGATGCATGTTATGGGGCTCTTGGATGCAGTCGTGCGTGTCAGTGTCACGCAGCACATTGGCGTGGCCGCATTGATATGGTTGACGTGGCCACGTGGGTGTCTATTGTTCACAACTTTCTACCCCCTTGCACATTTTGATCCCATGGCTTCGCTCCTTTTGCCTCTTTACTCTAGAATCTCGCCATATGGTCCCTAAATGGCACATATTTCCTGCAAAGCACAAGAGAGACCATAAAATCAAAAGAGAAGATAAAAACGAGGAAAACGGGGAGGAATGAAGAATAGAACAATGTAAAATGTGCATGAAAAGGAGGAAAAAACTATATATAATAAACACTCATCAACACGCAACAAGAAAAGGTGAGTAAGATCATCATGGAAATGACCTCGAAATGGGAAAGAAGAACCATAGTGATTGAAGAAGTCAATGACATTCAAAACTACACCGTGGTGAACCTCATTGCTACACTCATGTCCTATGAAGTAAGAAGGGACTACCACATGAAAACAAAGGGGATGATGAAACTAACGGATGCAAGGAAGAAAGCAATAGCATTCAAAGCTACTTCTTCATCCTCTGAAAGGGATGAGTCTGGTAATGAGATGGACTTGGAATCTATGGCTTTTATGGCGAAGAAGTTCCAATGCTTCTTCCGCAAAGGTAAATTTCCATTTAAGTCTAAATTTGATTCCACTAACAACAATTCTCTTTGCTATAATTGTAATATGCCGGGGCAGATCAAGAAGGATTGTCCAATGCTAAAGAACAAGGAGAAGGGGAAAGCTCCAAAATACAACAAGTTCGACAAGTACAAGAAGAGCAAGAAAAAAGGACTTGTAGGGACATTTGATGACTCAAGCAAAGATTCTTCAAGTGAATCCGAGGATGAGAAGAATGAAAGTGCTCACATGTGTTTTATGGTACTTGAGGATACATCCTTCGATGAGAGCTCAAGTGAAAGTGAAGAACCCGAGGTAACCATGGATGAACTTAGACTTGCAAATAAACAATTATTTTCTAGGCACCTAAAACTTATGCATAAGTATACTAAGTCTAAGGAGATAATTGCTTGTAAGTTATCCATGTCTTCCATCACCAACAATGACACCATTGTTGAATCACTCACCCTTGAGAAAGCTGCTTTGCTTGCTAAAAATGGGTCATTGAGAAATGAGGTTGAATCCCTGAAATCTCAATTGGATCATGCATCTATTGAAGATAGTAATGATCTTGAGATGGAAAATATCATATCTCAAAACACACATTTGGGAATTGAGAATGAGACTCTCAAAACTCGAGTGCATGAGCTTACCACTCATGTGTCTACTTTTGACATTACCATTTCTTCTCTTAAGAAGAAATATGAGCTCATTTCCTCCAATGTTGAAAGATTCAACAAAGGGAAATGAAAATTGGATGATTTTCTTTCAAATCAACTACCGGTCAACCATTGTGTTGGACTTGGTTATTCCAAGGCAAATGCATCCAAAGCATGCACCACTTATAGTGGTATCACTATAGACTTTGTGAGGCTAACCTCTGGCACGTGCATCCACGAGTGGTGATCACAACATCTTGGGTAGTAAAACTACCAAGAAAGTCATCACTTCTCACACTCCCTCCTTTGCAAAGAACCCCACCAAGGGTGAAACTCAAAGGAAGGGACATGCTTTCATGTACACCCACACACACCCACGTAGGAACACTCCTACTTCACATGTGGACACTTATGATAAGTACTATGCACAACACCCACAGACATGTGCATACCAACACATGAGATATGTTGATGCACATGCTCCTCCATATACATATGCTCAAACACCTTATACGTGCATATGTATGCTCATTCATATGCACATCATCATATGTATGCTCCTTATGCTTCACATGACCATTATATGTCTCATGCCTATCCTCCACCATTCTCATATGCTAGATCACATGTTTATAAGTCTCATGCACCACATAGAAATCAACCTCATGTGCATGCAACTAAGAAAAGGACTCACAAAACTTGTAGGGTTTTTACAAGTGGGTTTAGTGGAAAACTCAAGCTAAGGTTTTAGCTTGAGTATCCGGGTGGTATCCCGGGTGGTAGGGACGTAGGATTATCAGGAACAAGTCAGGTTTGACTTGGATAATCCGAACCCTTGAACATCTTGTGTTTGCATTGTTCTATTTGTTGTTTCTAAGTTATTTCCACGTTATTGTTGTTTAGGTTTTTAATTAGGCGTAATTTCCTCTTTAGTTTTATAAACACTATTCAACACACCTTCTAGTGTTTTCCTCATAGCGCATGGTCCTTACAAAAAATAATGCCAACATAAGTAAAAGTGATCTCATATTACCATTAAACTAAGCATGTAGCATCAAATCTCATATGGAGATTACAAATGTTCAACATATATATTGGAAGTACATGATAAGATTAATTATCAACACCAAAGGCACATTTCCAAAAAACAAAACTTGACAGGAAAAGAGAATTGGTTCCAATAGAGGGAGGATAGGGCACAAGCGCCATCACTCCCTACTATCAAAACCAAAACCAACCCCTGTACAAAGTATACAAAAAAGGTATACAAAACCCAATGAAGTTACATCAACCATTGTCTCTAAATACCCAGTTCGCATAGATATTGGCAACCCCATCATCAGTGTCTTCGATGTCTTGGAGAGTGATCCTAACATCTGCAGAAATTACTTCAAATAGGGCAAACTTGGAGGTTTTAGTGTTCTCAAATATCATTCTATTCCTTTCCCTCCGGACATGCCAAACTGTGGCAGCCAGGACAGTTTTGGCAAGTAAACACAAGGTCCCCTTACCCCCAAAATGAGCCAAATAGTAGTCACCAACATCAGCTAGAGTATGCCCAACATTTGTAGCAACACCCAGTTTTAATAAGGCCATGCGTAGTATGTAGCTCGAGTAGGGGCAGGCGAAAAAAATGTGGTCCAACGTCTCCTCACAATTATCATCGCACATTACACATCTACCATTTGAATTGATTCCCCATTTAGCAAGCAAATCTCTAGTAAGCATTTTCCCTTGAAAAGCTCGTAAGAGTGTAAGGGACATTTTGGGTATATGTTTACTATACCAAACAAGTCTGTAGTAGGGAAAAGGGGTACCTTGTCTGCGAACTCCCTCCCAAGCATCATTAAACTTAAACACAGGACCAGCTTTCCATTCCCATGAATCCACCCCTCTCACTAGAGTTACCTGTCTTAGAATAGGTAGGATAGGCCGAATGTCTAGGTCACCCACCTAATCATTTCCACACCAATAGTCAGCCACCCGTCTCCTATCAGCTCCCGATGGAATATCATAAAGATTTTTAAGGGGACCACAAGGCAACCAGTTGTCATGCCAGAAGAGGGTGGAGGCTCCGTCTTTGACCTTCCTTATAATTATTTTTTGGGAGATGTTACTGCAACGGAGCAATAATTTCCAAGTGCCAGATTGAGTTGGGATCCCTTTTGCACCATAGAAATTTATAGAGCGATCTTCCGTTGCGAAAAAACCCATGCGAAAGCCAGGCGAAAACATTCTTTTTATTTTTTTGAAATCTTTTTTCAAAAATTCTTTTTTTGATGTTTAATCCATACAAATATATACCCCAGGGAAAATAATGGGTGAACCCGTTGGGCATTAGAGCACCCATCCACCCGTTACAAATTTAACGGTCTTAAAACATGCGAATGTGATGAAATGCCTTGATCGAAGGCAAAATGACATTATTTCTCAACCATTATTTTTTGAGGGGGGTATAACAACATATATTGAGGGTGGAAAAAAGAATTTTTGAAAGAAATTTCAAAAAAAAGATAAAAACATTTTCGCACCGTGCGAAATGTTCTCATTTGAAAATTTTCATATATATATATATATTTATACACACACACACACACATATACTTATACATATACATACATATATATATATATATATACATATACATATACATATACATATACATATACATATGCATATACTTATACATATATATACGTGGGATTAATGTAGAGCAGGTGGCACCTGATCCAAAGGATCAGGTGCAAGACACAAAGGGGTGGGCCCCAGTGAGTACAAGCCCATGTGGGGGCTTGTACTCTCCACCTTTTTTGTGTCTTGCCACCTGATCCATTGGATCAGGTGACATCTTTTCTACATTAAATTCTATATACATATACATATACATATACATGTACATATACATCTATATGTACATATACATCTATATGTGCATATACATATACATCTACATATACATATGTATAGGTATACATATATATGTATATATACATATACATCTACATATACATATATATGTATACATATACATATGTATATGTATATGTATATTTGTATATATATATATATATATATATATATATATATATATATATATATATATATATATATATATATATATATATATATACATATATATGTATATGTTTATATATATATGAGGGCCCGTATTCCACGGATGGGGCCTGTATTTCGTGCAAACTTGACAGAGCACTGGTGAATTCCCTCTGGTTGGCCGCCCTCCTTGATGCCTTCACCTCCTACCTCCCTCATGGCACTAGTGATCACTCCCCCCTACTGCTTCAGATTATCCCCCCTCCTAACTCGGGGCCGAAACCCTTCCGGTTCTTCAGTAGTTATCTGCAGATTCCTGGCTTCTTGGCTCTTCTCATCTTGGTCTGGCATGGGCACTACTCGGGCTCCCCCATGCTCAGACTTGTCTCCAAGCTCAAAGCCCTCAAGAGGGCCATCAAGGCCTGGCCATTGGCCCGTCACTCCATTCCTCCCTCGGAGTCCATTAGGGGGGACATCTCTACTCTTCGGGCCTCCCCTGGTTTCCAGTCGTCCCCCGAGCTTTTGGGTCAGGTCCGCGCCCTTAGCCGCCTCCTTGCATCCAGTCTTGATTGTGAGGAAAGTCAAGCGAGGCAGAAGATTAGGCAGTCCTGGATTTCCCAGGGGGACAGAAACACCAAATTCTTCTATGTTGCTGCCAGGGACAGGGCAGCTGGGAACCGTCTCCTTCACTTGATTCGGTCTGATGGTAGTCCCGCCACCCAGTTGGACTCCCTCCGCACTGTTGCCATTGAGTTCTTCACTGCTCTCTTCCACCAGGATTATCACTCCCCATTCTTCCCCATGCTGTTCCCCAAGCGCAATCTCTCCCCAGGTGCTTTCGACTAGATGGATGGCCCTGTTTCCGACGACGAGATCAAAGAGGCCCTCTTCTCTATGGATCGTGATAAGTCCCCCGGGCCCGATGGTTTCCCCCTCTCTTCTTCCAAGAAATGTGGGGGATTGTGAGTAGAGATGTCCTCCATGCCACCCACTCCTTCTTCTCTTCGGGCTGTTTGCTGAAGTAGATCAACCATACTTTCCTCACCCTTGTCCCCAAATCCCCCTCGGCCTCTTCCCTTGGGGACTACTGTCTTATCTCATGCTGTAATGTGGTCTACAAGGTGATTTCCAAGGTCCTCAGTAGGAGGCTTGCTGAGGCCATTCCTGGGTTCATTTCTTGGAACCAGTCTGCATTCATCAAGGATCGCCTTATCTCTGATTCGTCCCTTCTGGCACACGAGCTTATCAGAGACTTCTCTGCTTCATTGGGGGCCAAAGCCTGCATTCAGTTGGACCTCTGGAAGGCCTTTGACAGCATCAACCATGAGTTTATCTACTACTTCATGGCCAGACTCGGTATCCCCCCTCCTTCATCCACTGGGTCAGGGCTTGTGTGGATTCGGCTTCCTTCTCTGTTCTCGTCAATGGCTCACCTGCTGGCTTCTTTAGGAGTAGCAGGGGTATCCACCAGGGTGATCCCATCTCCCCCTTCCTCTTTGTTCTAGTCATGGAGGCTTTTTCTATCCTCATGGATGATGCCTCGCTCGTCGGTACCATCCGCCCCCCTAAGAGGGTGGTCCAGGGGATCCCTTCGCACCTTCTCTTTGCTGATGACATGCTGGTATTTTGCAAAGTGGACCCCTCCTCCTTCCTGGAGCTAGGTAGACTCTTGGACTCCTTTCGTCTCATGACTGGCCTCGAGGTGAAAATGGGTAAAAGTAAGCTGATTCTCAGTAAAGGGTGCAGCTCTGGTAGTGACGTGCGTTTATATTTCATATATTCACGCACGTTTTCTTTTGTGTTTCTCCGTGTTTTTCCGCCATCTTTTATTCGTTTTCTCGTATTTTCTCGTTTTCTTTCACTTTTCTTTGTTTATCCATGTTTGCAGGAGGTTGACCGCGTAGGGGACGTTTAACGACGATATCTCAAGTCCCCGGAGCAACGGGAGGAGTCACGCGTGATCCAGGGGGTCAAACGACAAAGAATACATCTTTCAGCCCCTCATCCGGTCGGTTGGCCATCTCCAACCGATCGGGTGATGCACGCGTGCACCACCCGGTCTCAGCCGGAGCTCATATGGAAGTCACCCGACCGGTTCACAGACCGGTTCAGCGGGGGCCTGTTCTCTGTCTTTTCGAGCAAAATTCCAACCGATCGGGTGACTCTCACCCGATCGGTTCATCTGTAGCTGATGATGAGGAGCTGAAGACACGGGCATCCAACCGATCGCTTCACCCGATGGTGCCAAGATCCAACCGGTCACTCCAAGAACTCACCCGACCGGTTCAAATGACCGGGTGAAAGCTCGCCGTTTTCTGTTCATTATCTGTAACGGGTCACCCGATCGGTTGACTTATCAACCGATCGGGTGATGCGAGAGTTTATAAATAGAACCCCTAGGGTTCCAGAAACGGGGAGCTGCTAGTTTTTACTGTTTTCTCCCATTGTGACGGCTGTAATTACTGTTCTTTTGTAAGTTTTCAGATCTTTCTCAAATTTTAGTATTGTCTTAACTACTCTATTACTTCCGCATTCCAATCGTCTGATTATGATTGCAACGGTTAATTTTTATTTAGATCACTTTTTAATGAATTTTTGTGAGTAGTTCCTAAATCTGGGATTTTGGTGGAAACCCCTTCGGGGGCTCTTCCCGATGCGTCCATAGGGTTAGGAAATCGATAGGGATTAGGAATCTAACGGTTACGCGGGGTGTTTCATTGTCATCGACAGGAAAAAGACCGCCTTTGACCGTTGGGCCAAGGGGGAATAAACTTGGTGGTTGACTCCCTAGCCATAGCTCACGCCCTTAGCGTAGACATCGAATCCTAGCACGCGGGAGCGGCGTGATGAGACGTTGGGAGTTATCGTTGCGAGCTTAGTGCTCCCGGAATCGATCAGTGTTAATGGACACGGGAGTGCCCACTGATCGAATCCGGGAAGTCCGGTGTATCATCCTGGGCACCGACCGGAATATCGGGCCCATGGGATGCTGGTACCACTTTCAGAGGCAACGTCCCACCATTAGACCCTAATTCCGATCGCTATCCATACCCGTAGGCCGTATCGGCGAGAGTCACTCGTCGGAGTGGAAACCAAAGTCCCGGGTTTATTTTCTTCTTGTTCATCCCCTTCATTCCTTTCCGTGACAACCATTTACCGATTCGGGCTAGCTCGCCTACGGGGTGATTTTGGTCCTACTTGACTCAAGCACATCCTAGCCTCCCTGTGTTCGACCCCCAAGCCACACTACAACACCGTGCGCTTGCGGTTACAAATTTCTAAACCCCCACGCGGGTCCCCCGGCCATTTGCGGATAGCAAGCCGGGGTGCACGCCAAGTTTATGGCGCCGTTGCCGGGGAGGCAACGTGCTTGTTATTTTAGGATCTCTTGAACCCTAGTGTCTAGCTCTTATCCCTACCTCGTGATAATTTTCGTATTCTCCTTTTTCTTTTTTCTTTTTCTTATTTTTATTTCTTATTTTATCTGTTTCTTTCCCACTTGTCGCTTCACGGGTGTTTGTTGTTTTTCATGCGCAGGAGTTCAAGAAGTCTTGACGACTTGATTCCCCTCGATCCAGAGATTAAAGGCACACTTAGGCGTTTGGCCGCCGAGAAGCGAAGAAGAGAGGATCCCGAATCCATGGAGGAGAACACCCCGCCGCACAAGTCCCTGTTGGAGTACTCGATGCCATCCATCGAGTCGACTTTCGCCATCCGTTCTCCAGCTATTGCGGCCCAAAGCTTTAAGCTAAAGCCGTCTTTGGTGACGTGGATCCAGTAGGATCAGTTTGCGGGTGCACCCATGGAGAGCCCGATCGAGCATCTAGACTCCTTCTTGGAGAAATGTGACACCTTCCGGATTAATGGTGTCATGACTGAGGCGATCCGTCTGAAGCTGTTCCCCTTCTCTTTGCGAGACAAATCCAAGCAATGGCTAAGGGGGAAGGACCCCAACACTTTCAATACCTGGGAGAAGCTCTCCAACGCTTTTCTGACGAAGTTCTTTCCTCCGGGGAAGACCATGAAGTTGAGGAGTGAGATCTCCTCCTTCTCCCAGGCTAGCCACGAGTCCTTGCATGAAGCTTGGACGAGGTACAAGGAGATGCAAAGAAGATGCCCTCACCATGAGCTTCCGAAGTGGCAGATTCTTAATCTGTTCTACAATGGGTTGAGGGATGACCTGAAATCTTCTGTGGACGCCGCGGCTGGGGGTTCCTTCATGTCTAGGAGCGAGGAAGATGCCGGCCATATTCTGGAAAATATGGCATCCAACAATGAGCGGTGGTGTGACGAGAGAGCCACACCAAGATCTGGGGATATACACAGAGTCGAGGACGTCGACAAAATTTCAAGCAAGTTCGACTTGCTTTCGACCCAGATCTCCGCACTAATGGTAGGAGCCGGTGGGGCCGGTACACAACAAATTTCAGCGGTGGAATCCGAATTCTTTGGGGAATTTGACGGTGGTGACATCTCACCACCGTTGGATCAGGCGAGCGCACTATTTTACAACCCCACGGGAAATGCGCCGTATCTGCCAAGGACCAATTCCAACCCGGCCTACTCTCCAAACAACCGGAACCACCCTAACTTTGGTTACCGGCCACCATTTCAGCCCTCGCCGCCTCAGCAGCCGCATCAACAAACATATCAGCCGGCTAGGCCACAGCAGAGTCAGGTTCAGCAGCAACCTCAACAACAATTTTACGCCACCAGGAATCAGCAGCCAATCCAGCAGCAGCAGCAGTATGGCCAACAGAGGGCCGTCTCTCCGGTTGAGTCTCTCTTGACTCAATATATAACCAACCAGGAGAAGATCAACCAAAAGCTGGAAATGGGTCAGCGGGCCCTCACGGACCAAGTAACCCAGCTGGGGTTACAAGTGGCGAACCTTTCGAGGTCACAAAACCAATTGCTGCCACAACCGGAGGTGAACCCGAGGGGAGCAACCCAAACGTCGGCACTCGTGCACGAGCACGCAAATCTGTCTGCTATCGTTCTGAGAAGCGGGACACAAATCCCTACTAGAGTGCCCCCTAACAAACCGGAAGCACAGTTGGCCGTTGAGCGACCAATCGAAAAATCAAACGACACCGGTGCTTCGTCATCGAATCCTACAACTCCGGAGGGAGTCTCCGAAGGAGAGAAGAAGAAGAACGAGGAAGGGAGCTCGAAGGTGTTCAAACCCGTTGTGCCATTTCCACAACGGTTAGCTCAGGCCAAAATTGATGAGAAATATGGCAAGTTCTTCGCCATGGTCAAGGACCTGAGCTTGCAAATCCCCTTCCTAGAAGCAATCGAAACAATCCCCTCCTATGCGAAATTCCTGAAAGATTTGGTGACTAGATGGTCTAGAAAGGAGAAAGTAATATTGACAGCGAAGTGTAGCGCTCTTATCCAGAGGGCGAATCCGTCAAAACTTAAAGACCCGGGGAGCTTCTCAATTCCTTGCACGATCGGGACAGTAAAGATTCATCGTGCACTCGTCGATCTCGGAGCGAGTGTAAGTTTGATGCCCTTGTCGATGTATAAAAGGATAGGAATGGGTGATTTGGAGCCCACCGGTATGACCCTACAACTAGCTGACCGGTCGGTCAAATATACGGTGGGAATTGTGGACGACCTCCCCGTTAATGTAAAAGGGGTGCATGTGCCAGTGGACTTCGTAGTCATGGACATGCCTGAAGACGCACACACTCCCATCATCCTGGGACGGCCTTTCATGGCCACAGCTGGCGTTTTGATTGATGTGAAGAACGGAAAACTTTCTCTAAACGTCAGCGGAGAAAAAGTTGAATTTGATCTGGGGTTGTCCATGAAGTATCGCGATCCCCCAAATGACCCTCGGTGTAATTTTCTTGAGGAAGAAGAAGAAAAAGCCGCTGAAGAGAGCTCCTGGGAGATTCTCTTAAGAAACCCCCCCGATGACTTGGGGGATTCAGAGGATGGAGACGGCCCCAAGAACAAGGATGCTGCTGGGAAAGCGAGTGCAGCAAGAACGACCCCTCCTGGGTTCCCCAAGGCTCCTCCTACGAGGAGAACGAGGAAAGAGCCCATGGACCTCACCAAAGACGAGGTCCGGATCCTAAAGAAGATGGCGGTGAGCGCCAATATGAAAGAGAAGCCCCCGGATCCCAAGAACAAGGGGAGGGTAGTCGAGCAAATATTTCTCCAGCCGCTGACTACTCCAAAGGCCTTCAGCTCCAATGAAGAAGAGATGCCGAACTTCGGGCATCACCCGTATCAACCACCGTGAACATCTCTTGCGGGCGTCGAGCCAACGACGTTAAACAAGTGCGCTTCATGGGAGGCAACCCATGTTCTAAACTTTTTCCCCACTTTTTAGTGTTATTTTTTACTTTATTTTATCTGTTTTTATAAATAAAATCAGCCGCGAGAACATCCGTTCAGGGACTTAGACAATCTGTTGGTTTTTACAGGAAACAAATCCCCAACCGATCGGTTGATAACTCACCCGATCGGTTGGGATGTATCAGATACAAGCCGAAATCTGTCCCCAAATGAACCGATCGGTTGAAGAATGAGGAGACCGGGTGACAGACCGGGTGAGCTGGGGAGAACTCTCGGGAAATTTTTGGGGAATATCAACCGATCGGTTGAGTTCGAGCGCGATCGGTTGAAGCGATCGGGTGAGCAGCCCTCAATTCTCGAGAAAATGAGTGGAGCGGCCAACCGATCGGTTGACAAGTCAACCGACCAGTTCGCCTGTAGCACTTCTTCGGCAAGAATTTTTGGCCTAACAGTCAACCGATCGGGTGACAAGTCACCCGATCGGTTCGACTTAAAACCCCTATAAATACCCCCGACCGCCCGTCCGATCCGCACTCGCCATTTTCAAATCCAGAACCGCCGTTTCGCCTCTTCCTCGTGCGCCTGCCCTCTTTCTTCCCCAAAATCAACCTCGATCGTCCTTCCCCCCCATCTCCCTACCCGTCCACCATCGATTTCTCTCCATTCTCCTCGATCCCACACACACACAAAACCCTAACCTTCACCCATTCTCCCCAATATCGAAACTTGTTGAAGAAATCGCCGCGGCTTCACAGCGTGCTCCTATCGCGTAGCATCGGGGCGTCTACGAGCAACGATCTTCATCTCATTTGGGTAAACTCGCTCCTTTGCTCAATTTTTATTTTACCCCAAATATTCCATTTGCTCGTTGGCCGTATTTCGTGTTTGTGTTGATTCATTGTACTTTTACATTCTCGCACACACACACGCACCCGCACAATGCCTCCCCGCCATGTTAAACCCACCGACGCCAGCTCTTCGAACCCTAGGCCCACCCGTCGCGCTCGTCGCGCACAGCCCCCCGCTCAACCCACCACCTCCAACCCATCTACCCCCGATCAAGACCAAGCCGATCGATTCACGGCCATGATCCTCCTAGCTGGACAGGGAGGTCGGATAACCGAGGAGTCCGTCGACCGAGACCTCCCCTTTCTTCAAAGCTTCATTCGCCACATCCGTGAAGACCCACCCGACGTCTCCGAGCTCCACATTCCACCCCCCACGACTCCTGGTCCACAGCGCAGGCCCCCTGTCACCACCCCCAGAGGGTGGCGCCCCTGCTTGATTTTTCTTTCCCACTTTTGCCCCCCCCCCCCACATTTGTGCCCATCTGTCTTTTCGGGGCCCTGCTTTGTCTCCGTCGGAGGGGGACCATTCACGAGTCGCTTTTGATTTCTCCTTATTTGTTTTTGACTCCCCCTTGCATATCTCTGCATTTCACTGATCATATCATTTCGCTAGCACTGTCAGGTCTAGCTTGGGGGACGTCTATTTTGGTGTGTTGTCGTGTTTTGTTGTTTTTCTCATTTTTGTGTGTGTGTGCTTGTTTTTCCCCTTTTCAGTGTCGTGTCGTGTGATTTTATTTTTATTTTCGTGTCGTTTGATTTCGATTTTGATCTTTCTTTATTTTCAGTATCATCTCTGTGTTTTCCTCGTTTTCATTTCTTTTTGTGTCGGTGCATATTCTCCCCCATCTTCATTGCCCTCACGTACTCACTCATATTGCATTGAGGGCAATGCAAACTTCAGCTTGGGGGAGTCGCACTGTCTGCGTCATTTGAGTCCTTCTTTTTCGTTTTTTGTGTCGTTCTCATCATGTTTTTATTTTTTTCTTTTCTTCTTTTTTCTCTTTCTCCTAGAGATGAACCCTATGATGAATTGCCACAAAATCACACACACCTAGTATAGCATCGATAATCACATTCACTAACCCTAGGATTTCGAGTTCTCTTGCATTTCACGCATCGTGGGTCCACTTAGCTTTTTGTGAGTCGTGTGTCGTGCCTAGCCGTGTGGTGTACTTCTACTTTGTGATTCACTTTATATACCTGTCCAGGAATAACCCCTAGATTATCATGTTTCGATATGAATATGCGGTACTTATTTCTACTGTCTGCTTCTTCTGCATGCTATATATATCGTACGCTTCATTTCGCATGTGTCGGGATTCCATAATTAAGGAATAGGATAACCCATTTAGCCTACGCTCTATTTAGCGAGAATAGTTTCATATGCCCGAGTGTTTAGATTCCGACTTCTTTTTTGTTTTACTTGGTGCAAATCCCCTCGTCGTGTACCGTTCTCCCACTTGGGAGAGTACACATGTGTATAGCCAAAAACCCAAAAATCCAAAAAAAAAGAGAAAAGAAAAGAAAAACCTAACTAAAAAAAGGAGATTTGTATAGCCAAAAAGCCAAAAAAACACAAATACCCAAAACCCAAAAAAAATTCCAGTGTTAATATTTTTCCTATCTACCGAGAATAAAGGGAAGGCGAGAATTTGCACCGAGTGTCCTACTCCACATCATCTCAACCCCCATCGTTTTCGAAAACACTTGGCTTAGGATCTTTTTAGCTATTATCTAGGCTTTGGTGTGGTGATTTCCTTAACCCTAGTTGTGGAGTCCCTGACGCATGATATGTTTCGATTCTCTCTATTCTCATGCATGCTTGAACTATATATTCGCTGCTTAATTCAATTCGAATCGATATTTGGGTCATATCTTGGATTTGTGTATATCGAGATTTATTGCACAATGTAGATATTGACACCGTTAGCTAGCACACGACTGCACTCACTCGCGCTTCACCGCGTGGGCCCACGGCACTTATTTGGACTCGTTTTCCTAGGTTTAGTGGCGTGATTTGACGTCTGCTTGCTTCGTGTGTCGTTTTTGATTTTGTTGGCTCTGACGGACGATCTAGGATATAGAGTTTTCTTTTTCTTTCTTCCTCTCTATTTTCTCCCTCCGAGCTCCTACTCTCACTCGTCTTCCTCGAGGACGAGGAAGAGTTCAGCTTGGGGGATTTTGACGTGCGTTTATATTTCATATATTCACGCATGTTTTCTTTTGTGCTTCTCCGTGTTTTTTCGCCGTCTTTTATTCGTTTTCTCGTATTTTCTCGTTTTCTTTCACTTTTCTTTGTTTATCCATGTTTACAGGAGGTTGACCGCGTAGGGGACGTTTAACGACGATATCTCAAGTCCCCGGAGCAACGGGAGGAGTCACGCATGATCCAGGGGATCAAACGACAAAGAATACATCTTTCAGCCCCTCACCCGGTTGGTTGGCCATCTCCAACCGATCGGGTGATGCACGCTTGCACCACCCGGTCTTAGCCAGAGCTCATATGGAAGTCACCCGACCGGTTCACAGACCGATTCAGCGGGGGCATGTTCTCTGTCTTTTCGAGCAAAATTCCAACCGATCGGGTGACTCTCAACCGATCGGTTCATCTGTAGCTGATGATGAGGAGCTGAAGACACGGGCATCCAACCGATCGCTTCACCCGATGGTGCCAAGATCCAACCGGTCACTCCAAGAACTCACCCGACCGGTTCAAATGACCGGGTGAAAGCTCGCCGTTTTCTGTTCATTATCTGTAACGGGTCACCCGATCGGTTGACTTATCAACCGATCGGGTGATGCGAGAGTCTATAAATAGAACCCCTAGGGTTCCAGAAACGGGGAGCTGCAAGTTTTTACTGTTTTCTCCCATTGTGACGGCTGTAATTACTGTTCTTTTGTAAGTTTTCAGATCTTTCTCAAATTTTAGTATTGTCTTAACTACTCTATTACTTCCGCATTCCAATCGTCTGATTATGATTGCAACGGTTAATTTTTATTTAGATCGCTTTTTAATGAATTTTTGTGAGTAGTTCCTAAATCTGGGATTTTGGTGGAAACCCCTTCGGGGGCTCTTCCCGATGCGTCCATAGGGTTAGGAAATCGATAGGGATTAGGAATCTAACGGTTACGTGGGGTGTTTCATTGTCATCGGCGGAAAAAAGACCGCCTTTAACCGTTGGGCCAAGGGGGAATAAACTTGGCGGTTGACTCCCTAGCCATAGCTCACGCCATTAGCGTAGACATCGAATCCTAGCACGCGGGAGCGGCAGGATGAGACGTTGGGAGTTATCGTTGCGAGCTTAGTGCTCCTGGAATCGATCAGTGTTAATGTGATGGAAATTGAATTCCACCCCAAGTGATTTTGATGATGAGCACACCAATGCTTAGTGTACTAACTACACTACACTTTAAGTATGCAGATTTCGTGAAGCTCTACTCATACTCCAAGAAGCACGCATCAATACTCCACGACAAAGACGAACATGACTAAACTCAAGTGATGAAGATCAAGCTCAAACAGAACAAGAAGCTCAAAGAGAAGCTCACCTTCACTTCATCAAGTTGACTAAACTTCCGAAGACATGTTCAGAGTCTAGTGTGAGTGTGTCGTGTCTTTTAGGGTAATTGTCAAAGCCATATCAAATAGACAACACACACACACAAATGATTTCGAAACAATTTTAACTATCTTCAAAAATAGTTTTCAAGAGTTTTTCTAGTCACTTCATAATTCTCGTAGTGAAACTCCACGCACCCTGGAGCTAACTACCCTTTTGACTAGAACAAACAGGAAAAACTCCTCTGGGAGTCGACTACCAAAAGTAGGGAGTCGACTACCAAAAGTAGGGAGTCGACTACCTCTCAGGGATGAAAATTTCCTAGATCTCTCTGGGAGTCGACTACCTATATGAGGGAGTCGACTACCTGCTGGAAATTTTCAGACGTTTTGAATTTGAATTTTAAAATCTTTGAGCAATTTACTCCGAAATTTTTGGGACAAAAGTCAAACGAAATTTGAAATTCAAATCTCAGTTTTTCCCTATAAATAGAGCTAAATTCTTTTGTGAAAACAACAACATTGAAAATCAAAATTCGTGAAAACTCTCGTGAATCAAAGCTCTCTAATTTTTCTCTCTAGCCAGTGTTTAATTTCAGTTTTGATCTTGCAATATTTTCTTAAATTCTTTTTGAAGATCATATTATTATTTTTATTGGCTAAATTGTTTTTCAAAATCCTTTCTATTATTTCTCTCTAATTTTATTTGAAGGATTTTTGAAAAAGCTCTAGATCACAAAGAACTTATCTCGTATCTTTGTGTGATCTAGACTATCATTCTATTAAGCCATTACACAAATTGTCTATCTTTTGATTGGCTACAGAATCGGGTGTATTTACCAATCTCTATCATTTATTGTAGAGTATTGGACAAATCTCTTGTTGTGTTGATTGTTGGAACACTAGACAAGTCTAGTTATTGCCAGTTGGAAAGTCCTCGGTTTGTGAGGCAAGGGTAAAACCCTAGACAAGTCTAGGTGTTGTGATCGGAAATCCTGGTCAAGGCTAGGTCGTTGGAAATCCTAACGCGTGAAGTTAGGTGCTTGTATTTACCAAGGCAGATAGTGAAAATCTCGTACCGGATTGGTCGGGGACTGGACGTACCCGGGTTACGGGGAACCAGGATAAAATCCTTTTTGTTTGCGATTGTTGATCTGTATTTGATTATCTTTACATTTATATCTTCTATCTACAGCAAAGATCAATTTTATCTACATACGCTGAAATTCATACTTGTAATCTTATTTGTTCTAACATATTCTCTGGGAGTCGACTACTGCTCATAAGGAGTCGACTACCTGCTGTGAAATTGCGCTGTGCACTTTAAAATTATATTGTTGATTAAGAACCAAGCGTAGATCACTCTACTTGGTTTCTTAGGCAACGTTAGAAGGAATTTATTTGTGTTAATATCATTGAGCGAAAAAGTTTTATTATTTGATCAACACTATTCAACCCCCCTTCTAGTGTTGCTTGCCATCCACAGGATCCAACACTTGGTATCAGAGCAAGGTATCGAGATGGCATCAACCATGGTAGCATCCGTCCTCCAACGATTTGATGGAACAAATTATGCGGATTGGAGAAAGAGGATGTTGAAAGACATTGAATCCCTTGGACATATGGCATGGAGTTTCATCGAGTTCCCGTACATCAAGCCTACCACTCCTCCATCCAAATGGACAAACCAAGACATGGAAAAAGCCGTTCTTCACTCTGAGGTAATGAGTCTATTATTATTTAATATTGATGATTCTATCTATGTTTCAGCGACCACTACGGCATTTCAAATATGGAACTTGCTTAAAGTCAAGTATGGAAAGGAGACTATTGAAAAATGGACTTTTGAAGCCACCAAAAGAAAAGAGAGCAAACTTAACGAAGAAGAGAATGATTCAAATTCGGATAACTCAAGTGATGAAGAAACGAAAGAACAACCCACAAATAATATGTGCATGATGGCTTGTCAAGATGATAAGGATAAGGTATGTAATCCAGTTCTGACGATGAGAATGACTTTGACATTGCTAGCGCTTATGAGAATTTGTACATAGAATACGGAAAATTGACAAAGAGATTCAAAAGCCTAAATAATAAGTATAAAGTCTTGCTTAATGTCCATGATAATTTATCTAGCAAGCATGATAACTTATTGAATGATTATGATGATTTGAAAAATAACTTTACTAGTTCAGTTGTTCCACTACATGATCATAAGTGCTTGAAGGACAAGTTTGATTCTTTATTGAATGATCACTATTTATTGGAAAATGAACATGTATTGTATGTCTCTTGTTTAAATGATAAAATAGAATCACTTGCAAATATTATGGCTTCTAGTCGTATAAAGCATGAAGAATTAGTTGCAAAACTTGAGTGTATTAAGAATAACTCCTCTCCTAAAAATATTGTAAATAGATATACTCATGCTAAAGCTTCTATTTCTAAAGATATGAGTAGAAATGTAAATGTCGCGCATGCTAATGTTAAAAAGTACGCTTTTATGTATGGTAAAAATGCTAGACACAATAATGTACACAATAAACCTCATGTTACATCCCATAACACGTCACACAAAAATGTTGTACACAATGCACATCAAAGATCACACTTTGTACACAAAGTACACAATGATAGAAATAAAATGATATGGGTGCCTAAACACTTAGGCGTGCATGATAAAAATATTTATGTTCAAAATTTGACCAAAAGTATGCATGGATTCTATAAAGATTCATTTGTTCATAGGAAATCAAATTCACATCGAATTTGGGTTCCAAATAAGTAACTCTATTTTTTTAAAAAAACATTAGGGTATCCACATGCTTCATGTATATTATTTTGATACCCAAATGCTTAAAATGATATGTAAATAAAACTTTGTTTTTTTTTCTTTCTAACATATCGGACCCAATTAGAAGTGGGTACCAAACGTGTAGAGATTATTTTATTTCAGGACATTTGGATAATGGATAGTGGATGCTCCGCACACATGACATGGAACACGAAATTACTTAGCAATCTAAAAATGTATGATGGCGGAACCGTGACATTTGGAGACAACAAGAAAGGTAAAATTGTCGGAATTGGCAATATTGGCAATCACTCAAAATTGCTCATCAAAGATGTAAGCTTGGTGAAAGGATTAAAGCATAATCTATTAAGCATAAGTCAACTATGCGACAAAGGTATGAAAGTTATATTTACTCTTGACTCATGCTTAGTATATGACAAAGATATGAAAAATATCCTTTTTAAAGGTAAGCGAATAGAAAATATCTATGTACTTAGACTAAATGAGTATGAATCAAATGTATGTTTAATTGTTTCAACAAATGATCCACTGCTTTGGCATAGACGCTTTGGCCATGTGAACATCAAAAACATGGATAAGATCTCTAGGAAAGAGTTGGTGCAAGGAATTCCTAAGATAAGTTTTAAATTAGATAAAATATGCAACTCATGTCAATTTGGCAAAATGCATAAGAGCTCATTTAAAAATATTGGAGCACTTAGTTCTAATGGACCACTTGAACTACTTCATATGGACTTGTTTGGTCCAACTAGAACTCCATCTTTATGCAACTCTAGATACGTATTTGTCATAATCGATGATTTTACTCGATATACGTGGGTATTATTCTTAACTCATAAGAATGATGCCTTCCGTGAATTCGAAATATTTTTCAAAAGGATTGAACGTTTATATTCCATGAAAATTATTTCTTTAAGAAGTGACCACGGTGGTGAATTCGAAAATGAACATTTTAAATCTTTTTGTGAAGAACGAGGCATTTCTCATACTTTTGCTTTTCCCAGAGCTGCTCCTCAAAATGGGGTAGTTGAAAGGAAAAACAGAACACTCCAAGAGTGTGCACGAACAATGTTGTGTGAAAGCAACCTTCCAAAGAAATTTTGGGCGGAAGCTATAGCAACCGCGTGCTATATTCAAAATAAAGTTTTAATTAGAAAACCTTTTGAAAAGACCCCTTATGAGTTATTGCTCCAACGAATTCCAAAAGTATCTTACTTCAGAGTTTTTGGTTGTAAATGCTATATTCTGAATACTAAAGATAACTTAGATAAGTTTGACTCCAAAGCGGATGAAGGCATATTTATCGGTTACTCTTTACGTAGTAAGGCATATAGAATTTACAATAAAAGTTCCGAAACTATTGTTGAAACTCTACATGTAACATTTGATGAATCTGTACCTCATAACATTACTCATAATGATGATGATGAAAGCATGCTCTTTGCACCCACTCCTAATAATGAATCTATCAATGCTATCCCTAGTTCTTTGCCTAAATCATTTCCTGAAATTACACATCACCCACACACACAAGTCTTAGGTGACATTGATGCAGGAATTAGAACTAGATCTCAAATAGAACACTTAACACATGTTGCATTTGTTTCTAACATTGAGCCGAAAAAGGTAGAAGAAGCTTTTGCAGATGAAGCATGGATCGAGGCTATGCAAGAAGAACTTCTACAATTTGAATGCAATCAAGTATGGGAGTTAGTGCCTAGACCGGAAGATCGTCCCGTTATCGGTACCAAATGGGTATACCGGAACAAACTAGATGAAGATGGAAATGTGATAAGGAATAAGGCAAGGTTAGTAGCACAGGGTTACTCTCAAGAGGAAGGTATAGACTTTGATGAAACCTTTGCTCCTGTTGCTAGACTAGAATCTATTTGGATGTTACTCGCATTTGCCAGATGGATGTAAAAAACGCTTTCCTAAATGGATTCATAAAGGAGGAAGTCTACGTTGAACAACCTCCAGGATTTGAACATGATAAGAAAACAGGATTTGTTTACAAGTTAAACAAAGCCTTATATGGGCTAAAGCAAGCTCCAAGAGCTTGGTATGAAAGACTAAGAAAATTCTTAAGTGACTCAAGTTACACTGTTAGAAAAATAGATTCAACCTTATTCGTTAAGAAAGCTCATAATGATATCATTCTTATCCAAATATACGTAGATGACATCATTTTTGGATCTACTAATGAGGATCTTTGCCAAGAGTTTGTCAAGTTAATGCAGGAAGAATTCGAAATGAGCCATATGGGGGAGCTAACATATTTTCTCGGATTACAAATCAAACAAGGAAAAGAAGGAACCTTCATTCATCAAACAAAGTATGCAAGAGACTTGATCAAAAGGTTCGGAATGGAAACCGCATCCGGAAAGAACATACCAATGGCAACATCCACATCCTTAGACAAAGACGAAGCAGGTAAAAAGGTTGATTAGAAAACATATCGAGGTATGGTCGGTTCCTTACTCTACTTAACCGCCAGCAGACCTGACATCATGTTTAGTGTTTGTGCATGTGCTAGATTTCAATGTGATCCTAGGGAATCACACCTTAAACAGTAAAATACATATTTAGATATCTTAAAACCACATCTGACTTTGGACTTTTCTATCCCAAAGGAAGCACATTCGATTTAACTTCATTTAGTGACGCAGACTATGCTGGTTGTAAAGCCACAAGAAAAAGCACAAGTGGAACATGTCATTTTCTTGGACATTCCCTTGTCTCGTGGTTTAGCAAAAAGCAAAATTTCGTCTCACTATCCACCACTGAGGCAAAGTATATAGCTACCGGACTTGCCTGTGCTCAAATACTTTGGATGAAACAAGTCCTCGTCGATTATGGTGTTAATGCATCTACACGTGTAATTTATTGTGATAATAAAAGCACCATAAACCTCACTAAAAACTCAGTTCTTCATCCTAGAACAAAACATATTGATATTAGACACAGGTTTATTGATGATCATTATGCCAAAAAGGATGTTGAACTTAAATTTGTCTCCTCTGAGTTTCAAGTTGCAGATATTCTAACAAAACCCTTACAAAAAGATACTTTCTCCAGACTTCGACGAGAATTGGGTATTGTTGGAGAAAAAGAATTGAATAATGCTCAGTTATAAATGTTTTTTTTCTTGATGACAAGGGGGAGAAAAATACAATACATGCAATGTAAAATGAAATGTAAAATCATATGTATACTGTTTTGTGTATTGCTTCGATGTAGGGGGAGAACCGCATCAAAGCAGGGGGAGTAAGTATACCATATATTTTATATTTACTTACTTCATTTCTTTCTCATGTTTGGGTGTCATCATCAAAAAGGGGGAGAGTGATGGAAATTGAATTCCACCCCAAGTGATTTTGATGATGAGCACACCAATGCTTAGTGTACTAACTACACTACACTTTAAGTATGCAGATTTCGTGAATCTCTACTCATACTCCAAGAAGCACGCATCAATACTCCACGACAAAGACGAACAAGACTAAACTCAAGTGATGAAGCTCAAGCTCAAACAGAACAAGAAGCTCAAAGAGAAGCTCACCTTCACTTCATCAAGTTGACTAAACTTCCGAAGACATGTTCAGAGTCTAGTGTGAGTGTGTCGTGTCTTTTAGGGTATTTGTCAAAGCCATATCAAATAGACAACACACACACACAAATGATTTCGAAACAATTTTAACTATCTTCAAAAATAGTTTTCAAGAGTTTTTCTAGTCACTTCATAATTCTCGTAGTGAAACTCCACGCACCCTGGAGCTAACTACCCTTTTGACTAGAACAAACAGGAAAAACTCCTCTGGGAGTCGACTACCAAAAGTAGGGAGTCGACTACCTCTCAGGGATGAAAATTTCCTAGATCTCTCTGGGAGTCGACTACATATATGAGGGAGTCGACTACCTGCTGGAAATTTTCAGACGTTTTGAATTTGAATTTTAAAATCTTTGAGCAATTTACTCCGAAATTTTTGGGACAAAAGTCAAACGAAATTTGAAATTCAAATCTCAGTTTTTCCCTATAAATAGAGCTAAATTATTTTGTGAAAACAACAACATTGAAAATCAAAATTCGTGAAAACTCTCGTGAATCAAAGCTCTCTAATTTTTCCCTCTAGCCAGTGTTTAATTTCAGTTTTGATCTTGCAATATTTTCTTAAATTCTTTTTGAAGATCATATTATTATTTTTATTGGCTAAATTGTTTTTCAAAATCCTTTTTATTATTTCTCTCTAATTTTATTTGAAGGATTTTTGAAAAAGCTCTAGATCACAAAGAACTTATCTCGTATCTTTGTGTGATCTAGACTATCATTCTATTAAGCCACTACACAAATTGTCTATCTTTTGATTGGCTATAGAATCGGGTGTATTTACCAATCTCTATCATTTATTGTAGAGTATTGGACAAATCTCTTATTGTGTTGATTGTTGGAACACTAGACAAGTCTAGTTGTTGCCAGTTGGAAAGTCCTCGGTTTGTGAGACAAGGGTAAAACCCTAGACAAGTCTAGGTGCTGTGATCGGAAATCCTGGTCAAGGCTAGGTCGTTGGAAATCCTAACGCGTGAAGTTAGGTGCTTGTATTTGCCAAGGCAGATAGTGGAAATCTCGTACCGGATTGGTCGGGGACTGGACGTACCCGGGTTGCGGGGAACCAGGATAAAATCCTTTTTGTTTGCGATTGTTGATCTGTGTTTGATTATCTTTACATTTATATCTTCTATCTACAACAAAGATCAATTTTATCTATATACGCTGAAATTCATACTTGTAATCTTATTTGTTCTAACATATTCTCTGGGAGTCGACTACTGCTCATAAGGAGTCGACTACCTGCTGTGAAATTGCGCTGTGCACTTTAAAATTATATTGTTGATTAAGAACCAAGCGTAGATCACTCTACTTGGTTTCTTAGGCAACGTTAGAAGGAATTTATTTGTGTTAATATCATTGAGCGAAAAAGTTTTATTATTTGATCAACACTATTCAACCCCCCTTCTAGTGTTGCTTGCCATCCATAGGATCCAACATAATGGACACGGGAGTGCCCACTGATTGAATCCAGGAAGTCCAGTGTATCATCCTGGGCACCGACCGGAATATCGGGCCCATGGGATGCTGGTACCACTTTCAGAGGCAACGTCCCACCATTAGACCCTAATTCCGATCACTATCCATACCCGTAGGCTGTATCGACGAGAGTCACTCGTCGGAGTGGAAACCAAAGTCCCGGGTTTATTTTCTTCTTGTTCATCCCCTTCATTCCTTTCCATGACAACCATTTACCGATTCAGGGCTAGCTCGCCTACGGGGTGATTTTGGTCCTACTTGACTCAAGCACATCCTAGCCTCCCTGTGTTCGACCCCCAAGCCACACTACAACACCGTGCGCTTGCGGTTACAAATTTCTAAACCCCCACGTGGGTCCCCCGGCCATTTGCGGATAGCAAGCCGGGGTGCACGTCAGGTAGCGACTTCTCACTCCACTTGGGTATTCCTCTCACCTCCACTCCACTCAAGTACCTCAGGCTCCCCCTCTCGTCCTCCTACCCTATGGCTAAACTCTATTCTAGCCTTGTTGACAAGTGCAGGGCCAAGATCTCGGGTTGGTCCTCCAGACTACTTTCCACGGTCGGTCGTATTGAGTTGGTGTGTATGGTCATCCATGATTATGTCTCTTATTGGATCCAGTCCTTCCGCATCCCTTCATCTATTTTGGCGGTGATTGACCGCATGTGCCAGGACTTCATTTGGGGGGAAGCTTGACCTTTGGCATTGGGAGGACATGTGCTTACCCAGGAGTGAGGGCGGGATTGGGCTGCGTTGTCTGCGTGATGTGTGGGTGGCGGCTGGCATCAAGCTTCTCTGGCGCTCCTTCATTATCCCTGTCACTGGGCCACTTATATGCGTAGTATGTACCTAAGGCACACCCCTCTATTTCAGTGTGAGGCCTCTGTTCTGGACTCGGGCTCTTGGAAGCATATCATCCGCAGTCGGGATTCGGCGTCATCCTGCATCCGTAGAGTCATTGGTGATGGGCGCTCCTCTTCCTTCTGATTTTACCCCTGGCTTCCTTGTGGTCCGATTGCCCAGCTATGCCCTCCCCCCCACTTACGGTACTGGTGGGTTGCTGACTTCTGGAGCGACAGTGGTTGGGCACTCCCCTCGGAGATTCAGCACATCCTTCACCTCCTGTCTCCTGCTGCTGTGACTGACGGTCCAGACTCTTGGGAGTGGGCCTTGGGGGGAATCTACTCTCTTCGGTTTGCTTGGTCCTCTACGCGTTGTTTCCTCCCCCAGCTCGTTTGGCTTCGGTTGTCTGGTTTCCTGGGCATATGCCCAAATTTGCTGTCACCTTGTTGCGTGCCCTCGCCGATCACCTTCCCACTACCCACCTACTTGCTAGGCGGGGGATTCGTGATCAGTCTACTTGTGCTCTTTGTGGATCTTACCCTGAGTCCTCTCTCCATATCTTCTTCCGCTGCGACTACAGTGCGTTCATTTGGGCAGCGTGCAAACTCCGGCTGGGTCTTCCCTCTTGCTCCAAATACATCACTGTTGATGCACATATGCTGAGACGCAAGTTTGGAGCTAGAGGGAAGACCACCCCCCCGTGGTAAGCTATCCTTGCTGGTCTTTTCTGCGGCCGTTTGGTATATCTGGAAGGAGCGAAACAGCAGCATCTTCCGTTTCCTTCGGAGCCCTGGTTGGTCTTGACCTTAGTGATGTGGATACTGTGGATCTTAGTGTTTTTGGAAACTGGGGACTTTCCTAGGCTCTTTTTGTATGCCGCCCCAGTTTAGGCTTCCTCTTTCTTTCTCTTTCTTGGCTTTACCTTAGTAGTGGTTGTATGGGGTGACTGCTTCCCAGCCTCTCCCCCGTCTGCGCCGCTTGTTAGTCATTGCCTTGATGTAGCTCCCTGTTTATATTTATACACATACACACTTACTTTTCAATATATATATATATATATATATATGAGGGAAATGTGCCTGCGCACGTGCGCATGCAGAAATACCTACGAACACCCCCTCTGTTAGGGGTTTTCAAGTATTTTTTTGAATTTTTTTGCAGTAGATAGATATACTTGTTATGTAGCTCTCCACAAAATTTCAGGTCAAACAAACACCATTTGGGTATCGAAACATCCATCACAAAAACGTTGCGCAAAACTGTCCAGAATTCTGAACAGTTTTGTGCAACGTTTTTGTGATGGATGTTTCGATACCCAAATGGTGTTTGTTTGACCTGAAATTTTGTGGGGAGCTACATAACAAGTATATCTATCTACTGCAAAAAAATTCAAAAACAATACTTAAAAACCACGAACAGAGGCGGCGTGCGCAGGTAATTCTGCCTGCGCACGTTCTTAGGTACATTTTTGGGTATATATACATATACATACATACATACACACACACACACATACACACACACACTTATATATCTATTATACATTTGACAACGTTTTTTGAATTCTAAGGCTGACTAGGACAAGATAAAGAGTGGCTGAGACTTGATCTTGGTAAATCAATGGTTGAGATTGGATTTTGCAAAAATTTTAGTCGGAAAACTTAAATTTTAGTGGGAAAAGTGCATTGGGAAGCTAAACTTTGAAATTAGAAGTGCCTTGGGAAAGATTGTGGAGATTAAATTTGGGGGAAAAGTGCCTTGGGAACCTAAACTTTGGAATTAGAAGTGCCTTGGAAAAGATTGTGGAGATTAAATTTGGAGGAAAAAAGTGCCTTGGAAACCTAAAATTTGAAATTAGAAGTGCCTTGGGAAAGATTGTCGAAAAGAATTATCTATTAAATTAAACAAAATAAAAAATTTAGGGTAAAAAAATTTAGCGGAACAACAAATTAGCGTAAAAATGCCCTAAGATTTTTTGTTCCGTGCCCGCGCTGCTAAATTTTTTACGCTACTTTGTTGTTCCGCGACGAAGGCGCGGACGCCAAATTTGTTGTTCCGCGTCAAATTTGTTGTTCTGCCCTGAAAGCGCATGTGCTAAATTTGTTGGTCCGCGCTGAAGACGCCCGCGTCGAAGGTCCCTGTGCCGCTAAATATTTTTACGGTAATTTATTGTTTTGTTAAATTTTGGTGGTGGAAATAATTTTTCGGGAAACAATGATTTCGCAAGGGAAATCTTAAATGAACCGTGCCCGCGGGCACGGGTTATGACTAGTACATATATATTTATATATATACATATATATATATATCTATTATACATTTGACAACGTTTTTTGAATTCAAGGGCTGACTAGGACAAGATAAAGAGTGGCTGAGATTTGATCTTGGTAAATCAATGGTTGAGATTAGATTTTGTGAAAATTTTAGTGTGAAAACTTAAATTTTGGTGGGAAAAGTGTCTTGGGAGCCAAAACTTTGAAATTAGAAGTGTCTTGGGAAAGATTGTGTAGATAAAATTTGGAGAGAAAATGCCTTGGGAACCTAAACTTTGAAATTAGAAGTGACTTGGGAAAGATTGTGGAGATTAAATTTCGGGGGAAAGTGCCTTGGGAACCTAAACTTTTAAATTAAAAGTGTCTAGATAAATATTGTGGAGAAGCATGATCCATTAAATTAAACAAAATAAAAATTTAGCGTAAAACAATTTAGCGGAATAACAAATTAGCGTAAAAATACCCTAAGGTTTGTTATTCGGTGCCAAGGCCGAAGGCGCTCGATAAATTTTTTACGCTAATTTGTTGTTCCACGCCAAAGGTGCGGTCGCCAAATTTGTTGTTCGACACCGAATTTGTTGTTCTGCGCCGAAGGCGCCTGCACCGAATTTGTTGTTCTGCACCGAAGACGCCTGTGTCGAAGGTGCCTGTGCCACTAAATATTTTTACGCTAATTTATTGTTCTGTTAAATATTGGCTATGGAAATAATTTTTCGGGGAACAAAGATTTCGCGGGGGAAATCTTAAATGAATCATGCTCGCGGGCACGAGTTATGACTAGTGTGTGTGTGTGTGTGTGTGTGTGTGTGTGTGTGTGTGTGAAAAGTAAGTAATTATATATATGCCAATGTGTACAACGTATGGGAACATCACGCCCGCCTTTCCTGATTGCAGACATGGGACAGGCCAGGGGGGCAGTCACCAGGCACTAACAATCAGGCAGACATGGAGAGACCCCAAAAAAAGAAAACAAGGCAAGGCACAAGCGCTAGCCACCAACAACATAGCTAATGAGAACATCCTCACCCCCTAAACACAACCAGACATGGCCAACGGCCTACAGCGCACAAAATGAGCCCCCCCCCCCCCCCCCCCCCCCCCCGAGACAGGCGAAGAAAGAGACCACCCAACACATCCAACGCACCAAGCCAACCATAGACCACACAACTTCCAAACTAAAAGCTTTAAGTGTGCGAGCCCCGCAAACGCAGAGGAGGTCACAGCCGCTTTAGAGCGGGTAACTGGATGAACCATTCGCTTATGGGCCTTCGCTTTTGACTCTGCCACCTTGGCATAAGCACTGTCAAACAGTGCCTTCCACGCCAGATTCTCGACCGTCGTGGGCTATGTGTGTGTGTGTGTGTGTGTGTGTGTGTGTGTGTGTGGTAAAGGGATCCTAAGGTGCCTCCTTAGATTCAATCTAAGGAGGCGCCCCCATTTTCCATCATCTCCAACATTTTCTTGAAATTTTTTTCATGGGTTTGTTGTTCACCTCATGGATGATCAACATACCAAATTTCAAGATATTCTAATACTTTTTGAGCCCTCATCTACCTCTTACAACTTCATGGATTTTTCGACACGTTTTTAGACCATTGAAGTTGTAATGGGTATATGGGGGCTCAAAAAATATTGGAATACCTTGAAATTTGATATGCTGATCATCCATGATGTGAACAAAAATTCCATAAAAAAATTTCAAAAAAAATTTGTGGGAAATGGAGGGAAATGAGGGGCGCCTCCTTAGATTTCATCTAAGGAGGCACCCCAGATCCCTTTTCCCATATATATATATATATATATATATACTAGTCATAACCCGTGCCCGCGGGCACGGTTCAATTAAGATTTCCCCCCATAAAATCGTTGTTCCCCAAAAAATTATTTCCACATTCAAAATTGCGCGAAAAAACAAATTAGCGTAAAAATATTTAGCGGCACGGACGCATTCGGTGCGGAAATACAAATTCGGCGCTGGCGCCTTCGGCGTGGAACAACAAATTGGTGTAAAAAAATTTAGCGCGGGCGCCGCAGGAAATTTTTATTATCTTATTGCCACATGCATCAAAGAGCTGGTGGGCCCCGCGTTGAGGGAGAGATCATTCGTTCTCCAGCAGCATTCGATCTGCAATATTAAGTGCAAGTTAACGTTTTTCTCCCAAATGCATTAATTGTGTGCACTCTCTGCTATTCTCCAGAAATTTTCATTTCCCTAAAACTTTCATTTTTCCCATTTCCTCATTTCCTTAAAAACTTTCATTTCCCCATTTCCTCATTTCCCAAAAACTTTCATTTTACCATAAATGTTTTTCGCTCCAAAACTTTCCACAAAATCTCATCTCAACAATTCATTCCTCAAGATTAAATCTCAGTCATTCTTCTAAAATTTTTCCACCGTGAAATTTTTGTTCTCCAAAAAAATATTTTTACAGCAAAAATTGTACCGAACAACAAATTAGGGTAAAAATATTTAGCGGCACAGATGCCTTCGACGCGGAACAACAGATTTGTCGTTGAATAACAAATTCTATGTAGAACAACAAAT
>JAULAV010000019.1:10107-29004 GCA_030789695.1 Scilla litardierei
TATAGCCAGGTGATTGAAGAAGACACTGTTATTAGGCCTCCATGTGTTCGATACCCGCTCGTCGCTACACCGTGTGCTTGCGGTAAGACTACAGTGTCGCTGCTCCGGGACGTGTGTCCGGGGCCCGATCAAGTTTTTGGCGCCGTTGCCGGGGAAGGCAATAGTGTTTGATTCTACCTACCTAGCTATTTTTCCTTTTTTTGTTCTATTATTTCTATTTTGCCCTTCCGTTGTGCTAACTATTTCTTTGAAACTCTGTTTTCCCTTGCATGTACACGAGATCCTCAGCGAACCCCGAAGAAATACTATACGATCCGGAGATCGGGCGTACATTGAGGAGGATCCGATCGGAGAGGAGACCTGTTACGGAAGAAAATTTTATGACCCATCCTGAGACACCCGAAGAATTGGCAGAGCGAATGGCGAGGATTATTTCCATAAGAGATAGGCTTCGGCCTAAAACTTCTTCCACGACCTCGTCCATAGCCATGACGGAGTTGGCAGCCGACAAAAATTTCGAGTTGAAGACCGGATTGGTGGTTCTTATGCAACAAGATCCTTTTCATGGGAACTCTCATGAAAACCCTCATTACCACATCCAGCTCTTTCTATCTAATTGTGCCACCTTCCAAATGCTGGGCGTCTCCGTAGATGCTATCAGACTGCGCCTCTTCCCTTTCACACTCAAGGACAAGGCATTATATTGGTTGAGGACGCAAGCTGAAGGAATCTTCACCACTTGGGATGAATTGGCGAGTGCCTTCGTCGACAAATTTTACCCGCCCTCCAAGACGGTGAAGATAAGAAGTGCTCTCATGTCCTTCAAGCAAGGACCACAAGAGCCTCTCTATGAAGCATGGGAGCGCTTCAAGGAATTGCAACATCAATGCCCCCATCATAGCATTGAGGATTGGGAGCTTGTCCACAGTTTCTACAATGGACTCCAACCGGACACGAAGCAGATTATTGATGCCACCGCAAATGGAGCCATTTTGTCGAAGACTCCCGATGAAGCTACGGCCTTACTTGAGGAGATGGCCTCGAACAACCAACAGTAGGGCGACGAGCGAGGACACTCTTCGTCCTCCTTGAAGCCGTCTAGCATTTATGAGGCTAAGGCCGTCGCGGAGCTAGCCAACAAATTTGATTCTCTCCACAAGGTGGTGGAGAGATTGGAGAAATTCATTACGGAGCCTCAAGGAGCCCCCTCTACATCCACACCGACAAATCATATGAGCAATTGGCAAGACCAATCCCAAGCCATGTATGTAAGAGGAGAGCAAGGAGAAGGAGCTTTGGAGAAAATTCAATATGTTGCGGGAAATTCTGGATATTGGGCCAACCCGGCCGCTAGAAACCATCCGGGTTTCTCATATGCCAATAATGATGGTGCATTGAACCCCCCCCCTCAACAACCTCCTCAAGCTCGGGCTCCACCACCACAAGCCAATTATCAATTAAGGGGGCCACCGCAACTAAACTTCCCACCGAGGCAACAAGTGGGACCTTATAGGCCACCCGGGTACAATCAAGGGTGGAGAAATCCCAACCCTCCACAAGCTCAACAACGTTTGGATTTTGAAGCTAAGGTGGATGAGTTTATGGCGGAACAAAGAAAGATTAATGCCACTTTGAAGGCGGGACAAGATTCTCTCGCCACCGTCGTCGCTCAAATTGGGGAGCAACTTGCTTTGCTCAATAGGAACAACCAACAATTGCCGGCTCAACCCGAGCCGAACCCACGGGGCAACAACAGCCATATCAATGCAGTCGTTGCGGTTACAACAAGAGGAGGGAAGGATACCACTCCCCCCATGATTCAAATCAAGGAACCCGTGGTGGAGAATCTACAAGAGAGCGAGCCGACAATTGAAGTTGAAAAAGAGAAGGAGCCGCAAGGAGAAGTGAAATCTAGAATGGAGGAGCTTATTGATAAGCGCTGATTTATGCCACCGGTACCCTTCCCTCAACGGCTAGCTAGAGCCAAGATGGAGAAACGGCTAGCCAAGTTTCTCGAGTATTTGAGAGGGGTGAGCCTCAATATCCCCTTCCTCGACGCTATAGTGGAAATCCCATCTTACGCCAAGTTCTTAAAGGACTTGATTATGGGAAGGAAGAGGAAGGAGAAGATCATGCTCGCGGAGGAAGGGACTTGGTTCACAAAGAGGGAAAAGGAGCCCACCAAATTTAAAGATCCAGGGAGTTTCCGGATTCCTTGCACTCTAGGCGGCGTCCCCCTACAAAAAGCATTGGTAGATTTGGGGGCTAGTGTTAGCCTCATGCCTCTCTCCATGTTCCGGAAGTTGAATACCGGCACGGATTTGAAGCCTACCGCCATGCGGATTCAACTAGCGGACGGGAGGATTACAAGACCGGTTGGGATCGCGGAGGACATCCTACTCCAAGTCCCGGGGGGCATATATTTGCCATACGATTTCGTGATAATGGACATCAAGGAGGAGGGCGATACATCGCTCATACTTGGACGCCCATTCCTCGCCACCGCCGGTGTCATCGTCAATGTACGGGAGGGGACTCTTACCTTGAACGTCGGAAACATCGAAGTGGAGCTCCATATACCGAAGGCAATGAAGCACATGTCGTATCATGAGGAGCTAGATTACATGGACCTCCTTGATGAGGTCATTGAGGAGGCGATCCCCTACTCCATCGGTGTACCCCACGAAGATAGCTTTGAAGAAGGCCTAGATTTGGCCGAGGAAGAGAAGATGGAGCACTCCCCCGATATCTCCATGGAAATTGATGATGGCGATGCTGATGTCGCAAGAATACGGGAGCTCTGCAAGCTCTCGATGTTGAGGACTCCGAAGAAAGCTCCACCGATACAACGTTCGGTGTCACCGGTAAAGTCGAAGACCGGAACAAGCTCTAGCTTGTGGGAGCCACCCCGAACATTGCGCATGACGAAGGGGTACTGAGGAAGACCACACACCACCATGATCCAAATCCGAGCGGTCTTCCCGGCAAATTCGACGGGTGCATCTCATATGCACCCAACATCCCCCGCTAAATTGAAAATTTAAAGGGGTCGAGCTCAAGACCTTAAACGAGCGCTTATCGGGAGGCAACCCGACGATTATCGCATTTTTTCTATTTTTGTTTCTATTTTTGTTTTAGACTTTATTAGTCTTTTTGAGTCGTTTGCCCGAAAAATTGTGACAACGGGTCCTATTTTCTTTGACATGAGGAGGAGGAAAGGATATCTATCATAAGGAGGATGACCAAGGCGAAGAAGAGCGCTCCAGGAATGCGTTCGAGGCTTAGGAGGAAGAAGAAACCACCTGGAGGAAGAAAAACAGAGAGTAGAGCCAAAACAGATCCCCGAAGCAGAAAACAGAGCCCCACTCGGCCGAGTACCATAGTCACTCGGCCGAGCAAAGAAAGCCGGCCGCCCGAGTGGCGCACCAACGAGGGAAGTCTGATGTACCCAACTCTCTGTCTTTTTTGTGATTTCATGATAAACTGCCACTCGGCCGAGTATATTTCTTCACTCGGCCGAGTGAAACTGATACCCTCCTAGGGCGAAAATTGCCGAGTAGCTTGTGCCACTCGGCCGAATGGACTTTATCCACTCGGCCGAGGGTGGCAAAGCCACTCGGTCGAGTCGTAAGTGGCGAGGAGTTTTTAAAATCATTTTTTCGTTACGTCACTCGGCCGAGTGGCAGAGTCACTCGGCCGAGTCGTAACTACTTCTATATAAGGGACTGCGGGTCGGTGCGATTATCGAAACGCCCAAAATCACTTTTTTCGCCCGTGCCCGTGCCCCTTCAGCTTCCCTCGCCCGCGACGCTACCCCCTCACCCGATTCAAGCCACCGCCGCCCCGACCACCCCCCCCCACTGCCAGCGCCCGCTCCGGCGACCCCCCCCCCCCCAACCGCCGGTGACCTTCCTCGCCGCCGGCCAAGCTCCGGTAACCCCTATTTCGCTTTAAATCCTATTTTCTCCCCATTTTTGATGATCCGAGTACCCATTGAGCCCCTAACTCAAATCGATTTCTTTATTTATCTGTTATACCCCATCTCCCCATGTAATTCGAATTTTATACGCTGATATCATTGTTTGATGCGCAGGCTATCTTGGGGGAGCTTAGGGGAGCTCTCGGACGCGCTATTGGCTTCGTGGAGGCGTCGTCGTCGCACCTACCCGCTGTTTTGCTCTCGTGGCGTGTTCAGGTACCTTCGTTCCATTATTTTTAGCACGCCGCATTTTATATTAGCTGGGTGAGCACTCGGGGCACACATGCCGCCCCGAACACGACCACGCACTCGGGGAGCTTCCGCCAAGCGGAAGCGGACGGATAAGCCAGGCCCCTCCCACGCTAGGGAGGACTCCCCTCTACCTTCACCACCTTACCCCACACATCTATTACCAGCCGACCCCATCCACCCGCAGCCGCTTCCAGCCGACCCCGTTCACGCACAGCCACCACCGGCTCCCGTTGTCGGGCCGCTGGGGATTACATTCAGAGAAGACGCACAACGCGTCCGATTTGAGCGTATCGCCCAGTGCCCGATAGTACCCTCCAGGTTCACCCATTTAGCTGACCTAGACCACCTGGGGGTACTTGAGGGGATGCTCACGTTGTACGACAACGTGGGCTGGCGAGATTTTCTGTCTGTTTCGGCGGACACCTACGTCCGTTCGACACTCGAGGTACCAGCTGGATCGCCCGGACCGATGAGGGATGCTCCTTTAGACTCATGGATCGAGAGTGTCGGATCACTCTCGATATGCTTAGAGCATTCTTTCAGTGGCCCACTGTCCCCGCGCCCGACCGAGCCTACGCCCCCACACACATCCATCCCCCATCTTTCGATTCATACGCCTTTTGGGCCAGGATCACAGGATTACCACAGGCCTTCGACCCTAGTAGGGCCAAGGCCTCGGCCATAGTCCACCCCTGCCTCCGCATAGCACAGCGCCTTATGGCGACCACCTTTCTAGCGAGGTACGAGCCTGGGACGATGTCGACGCCTGAGCTCTATATGCTCTACGCGATGACTCGTCCCAGAGTTCTGGATAGGGATGGTGTTACGATGGTCCCCGATGTTGAGATTGACGTCGCTAGCTGGTTTTTGGACAGCATCATCGTATCAGTGGGCGCTCGCTCCCCGATATGTTGCGGCGACCTGATCACCCTGCTAGCCCTGATGACCGGCGAGGACCTTCCGGCCGACCTGCGTCGACATTCGGGCCCCACTTCACTTTCGATAGACGTCATGGCCCGGATGAAGATGCTTCGTCCCCACGGCCAGTGGCACTGGATATGGTTGCACGGTCCCTTCGGTGCTGACTACATGATCCTCCTGAGCCCCACTCGGACACACATAGGACCATCACACGAGGACTGGCTTCCGACGATGGATCTCCTGATCCCGCCGCCTACGTGCTTGAGGCCGAGGAGGCTGAGCAGCACACCCTGCACCTGTTGACCCTGTGATCCCTCAGCCTGAGCCTGCACTTTCTGCCGCTCCCGACACCTCTGTCCACACTTCTACCGGTGTCGGGAGTACACTTGCTGAGCCGTCCTCCACGCCCACCACATCTACCACCACCCACACCACTGTTGTGCCCCTGTCAGTTGAGCCCCTCACCTCTTTGCTACCCGAGCGTCCACCCACCATACTCGAGAGCGGCGAGTCTTCCTTTGCTTCCGTCGTGGAGACCCTATCCACTTTGATCTCCGCTGGGGTTTCACCTTTTGGACCCCACACTTCCTCCCCAGCGGTCGACCCTTCTGTCTCCACCGTAGCTGTCCTATCTGAGAGTGTCGTGACGTCTGTTCACACGTCGTGTCACTGACTTCTCTTGCCGCCTCGTCACCGATTTTGTCTTCCACTTCCACGGCTGCTGCTTCCACCTCACACCAGCCTGCGTCCCTGCCTCGTACTGAGGCTGGGCATCCACTAGTGAGCACAGCCCCCGTTCCACCCATGCCTACTGTCCCGATCACCTACACTGCCCGTATCAGACAGCCCCGACCTGCTCAGCCTAGACCTGTCCGTCCCTCCGCTCCACCACCCCCTGACACCTTAGTTCAGAGCGTTCATGCTCTTGAGGGGGCGATGAGTGGACTCAGGGGCGATTTTAGGGCTCTGTCTTCCACAGTCACCGACATGCAGCACCGCCTCGAGCTACTTCTCGGCATTCACTTTTGCCTGACCCAGATTCTTGAGCGACTGCCACGACCACCCCCACCCATCAGACTGTTCCCCAACCACCACCCCCACCACCACCCACCCAGCTGACTGTGACCCAGCCACCACCACCTCCACCACCGCCTCAGGATGGGGATGGCGCAGCACCACCAGCTTAGGCACACCCTTGATGCCTTTGATATTTTTTGTCATCATGCTGCCCATTCTCTGCTTGGTCCTGACGATTTTTGCCCACCCCTCCTCCCCTCACTATTTTTATCCACATTTTGATCATATCATTCTATATCCTTTTCCGGGAGCGAGGGAGAGTTTTTTTTGGTGACACGCACATATCTACATCACTCTTATCCTTGCATGCATCACATTCGCATCATATTTTTCATTTTGTTATTTTTATTTCTTTTTATCATGCATGCATACCCACCCCCCACCCATTTCACATCTCTCGGTGTTCCACACTTCGCACATTGAGGACACTGTGCACTTTAGCTTGGGGGAGTGAGTTCTCACGCTTTTTGCTTTTATCACCTTTTATTTTTAGTTTTTTTTCATGTTTTTCCACTTTTGCACCCATTTTTCATCACGTTTTTTCTTTTTTACCATGCATCACGATTTTTCTTATTTTCTTTGTGTGCTGCATTGTAAATAGTTTTTATTTTTCTTTTGTCTTTATATCTTTCATCTCCTGCTAGAGATGACTTTTCTGTGATGATGATGACGTGGTGTTAGCTTTTTTCTATATACATGCTATATTTGTCGTGTCATAGCTTTTTATTTCTGATATCATATGCTATGTTCTGCTTTGCATTTAGAAATAGTAACCCACCCTCTTTTGCTGTATGAAAATGGATGAAATTCTATTATTAGCTGATGTCTGATGATTCATATGTATGCTATCGTAGAAAACACACCAAGATTCACGCATTGATGCTTATATTTGGAGTACTGCTTTCTTTTCTCATATCACTTCTTATTGCATGATTTGTACGCTTCACTTCAGGTTGATTGAATGTTTGCTAGCTTTGATAAATCTGGATTAGTTTACTTTTTGAGGTTAAACTGAGTAGATTATATTACCCTGCTGAAGTTGTCATGCACGTCCTATAGAGTGAACTGAGAGATACATTTATTTCTTTCTCCATATATCTTGAACATTATTTCTCTATTTTATATTCATTGGTGAATCTCCCCTTAGAAATTCTATTATTGGCATCCCCCATTATTAAATCACATTGCTCCAAATTCCCCAAAACCCAAAGAAAAACACTTGTATATCCTTCTCTTTGATTTGGGATCATTTGTGTAAACATTCATTCAAAAAAAGAAATAAAAAGACAAAGAAAAAGAAAAAGATTTGAGAATAAGTGAAGAAAAGAGAAAAGAAGTTCGAAAACGATCCCATCTCATATCCTTTCTCTCTTTCTCCCTTCTTTTGCTTTTATTTTTGTTTTCTTTGACTTTTGGAGCTTCATAAGAAACGGGGATGTAAATATTATTTTGTATATGCCACCACGCTTATAGATAAGCTTGGGGGAGAGAATCCGATGATGTGTGAGAGAGTGACTACTTGACGGTGCATGAAAACCTAGGCTAAGTAATATTTTATACTCGGTGAGATTGCTAAAGTTTCACGAAATCCAGAAATCTACGCTTAGCATTCATTTCATGAAAACCACATTTTTTTCTATTCTTACTACTCTATCGTGTGATATCTCTTATACTCCTTATAGAAAGCATTCAATTGAAAAGTGTGTGATCTACGATACTGTATACCGCTTTAGATGCTTCAGACGATGTTAATCTTAGAATTATTCCATTTTTCATGCTATATTGATATTCTTGGGTTTTCTATTTCAAATGCACCATTATACTATGATATCAAAATAAAAGTCTTTGACACGTGTTTTATATTCGATGCATGCTATATGAGTAAGCAAAACCCACGTCCTGAGAAAAATGATCCAGCGACTTCCCTCTTCGTTTTCTACTTTGTTTTTCATTTTTTTCGTTTTCCATTTCTCCATCATTTTTATTTTATCTTTATCCACCGAGTTCGCTTTTTACTCATCTTCCTCGAGGACGAGTAAGAGGTAAGCTTGGGGGATTTTGATCACTCCGTATTTTTACACCTTTTTTCTGCATGTTTGCATGCCATTTAGATCGCTCAAATCGTGTTTTTCACGTTTATTCGACAATATTGCGATGCTTTTCACGATTTGTTGTTTTTGTCGTATTTCAGGAGATTTGGAGCGATTTGGAGTGATTCTGAGATGCACCCACTCCGGAGTGTCACCGACGACTCTCTTGAGGGGTATTCTGCGATTGGAGAGGAGTGGAAGAAGAAAGAACGTCGTAGGAGCGACGAGGAGGCAAAAATACAAAGAATGGGCATTTTCAGAATGCCACTCGTCCAAGTGAAGGAGTCACTCGGCCGAGCATAGACAGCCCGATCGGCCGGCCAGAATGGTTACGCAACAGAGCTAATATCAGCGTGCACTCGGCCGAGCATCGCCAGACCACTCGGCCGAGCACCGAGCCATCCCTCGCCCGAGTGGAGCCAAGACGACGGCAACCAAAAACGTCCAACTCTCTGGAATCCGTCAGTCATTCTTTTTTCAAAGACCGACTCGGCCGAGGTGACGAACGATCGTCTGCCCGAGTGAAGAACGCCCATCGGCCGAGTGAAGAAAAGTCACTCGGCCGAGTGACCCCCGAGGAGACGACCCCCGAGACCCCCAACTCTCTGGAATCTGTCAGGGTCTATCACTCGGCCGAGTGACATTTGTCACTCGGCCGAGCGAGCCGCGCTGCCAGTAGTGTAAATTGCGATTTTGAGGCTGTGCAGGGGCATTTTCGTCAGGATTTTTTGGCCGATTTTGGGTGGTATTTAACCCCAGTTTTTAACCTAGTTGAGGGAGCTTTTTCAAACTTTTGGCAGCCTTTTTAGATTTGGGAATTCCCCAAACCCCAAAGAAAAATACTTGTATATCCTTCTCTTTGATTTGGGATCATTTGTGTAAATATTCCATTCAAAAAAAGAGAAAAAAAATGAAAAAGATTTGAGAATAAGAAAAGAAAAGAGAAAAGAAGTTCGAAAATGATCCCATCTCATATCCTTTCTCTCTTTCTTCCCTCTTTTGCTTTTATTTTTGTTTTCTTTGACTTTTGGAGCTTCATAAGAAACGGGGATGTAAATATTATTTTGTATATGCCACCATGATTATAGATAAGCTTGGGGGAGAGAATCCGATGATGTGTGAGAGAGTGACTACTTGACGGTGCATGACAACCTAGGCTAAGTAATATTTTATGCTCGGTGAGATTGCTAAAGTTTCACGAAATCCAGAAATCTACGCTTAGCATTCATTTCATGAAAACCACATTTTTTCTATTCTTACTACTCTATCGTGTGATATCTCTTATACTCCTTATAGAAAGCATTCAATTGAAAAGTGTGTGACCTACGATACTGTATACCGCATTAGATGCTTCAGACGATGTTAATCTTAGAATTATTCCATTTTTCATGCTATATTGATATTCTTGGGTTTTCTATTTCAAATGCACCATTATACTATGATATCAAAATATAAGTCTTTGACACGTGTTTTATATTCGATGCATGCTATATGAGTAAGCAAAACCCACGTCCTGAGAAAAATGATCTAGCGACTTCCCTCTTCGTTTTCTACTTTGTTTTTCATTTTTTTCGTTTTTCATTTCTCCATCGTATTTCATGTGATTTGGAGCGATTTGGAGTGATTCTGAGATGCACCCACTCCGGAGTGTCACCGACGATTCTCTTGAGGGGTATTCTGCGATTGGAGAGGAGTGGAAGAAGAAAGAACGTCGTAGGAGTGACGAGGAGGCAAAAATACGAAGAATGGGCATTTTCAGCATGCCACTCGGCCGAGTGAAGGAGTCACTCGGCCGAGCATAGATAGCCCGCTCGGCCGGCCAGAACGGGCACGCAACAGAGCTAATATCAGCGTGCACTCGGCCGAGCATCGCCAGACCACTCGGCCGAGCATCGAGCCACCCCTCGCCCGAGTGGAGCCAAGACGACGGCAACCAAAAACGTCCAACTCTCTGGAATCCGTCAGTCAGCCCCAAAGACCGACTCGGCCGAGTGACGAACGATCCTCCGCCCGAGTGAAGAACGCCCATCGGCCGAGTGAAGAAAAGTCACTCAGCCGAGCGACTCCCGAGGAGACGACCCCCTAGACCCCCCAACTCTCTGGAATCTGTCATGGTCTATCACTCGGCCGAGTGACATTTGTCACTCGGCCGAGTGATCCGCGCTGCCTGTAGCGTAAACTGCGATTTTGAGGCTACGCAGGGGCATTTTCGTCAGGATTTTTTGGGCGATTTTGGGGGGTATTTAACCCCAGTTTTTAACCTAGTTTAGAGAGCTTTTTCAGAACTTTTGGCAGCCTTTTTAGATTAACTTTTTAGGGATTAGATTTAGCTTTTAGGGAGGAGAGAAAAGTGATATTTTGTTGGATGCTATCTTGTTCTTCATTGGTTTGTCTCTCTCTCCCTCAAAAACTCCATTTTTATTGATTTATTGAATATAGCTATGAATTCCATTCATTTTACTTGTGGATTTCTATTGGATTTGATTATGAATTGTGAGTAGTTTCATCGTCTTAGGGCGTAGGGATGAACTCTACGAGCCCAATTTCAAATTTGTGATGAATTGGTGAAATAATTGCTAGGATTGATTAGGGTTAGTTTGTGATTGATTTAATACGAATAGCTAGGGATTCATACCGATTGGGATTTGCAAGAGATTGGATCCCAACTCGATAGGAAGCCCTAGAAATTCGAATTGGGTTGCAATTGGATTTCTCCGGAATCGGTTTGCAAGAGATTGGACCGAAACTAGGGTTTTCGATTGTAATTCTATACCAATACCCGTTTGCAAGAGATTGGACGGGTAGGAACTATCCCAACCTAGGTCGTAGCTCGATTTTGCACGAGAGTGGGCTCGAGATACGATTGAACGATGATGTTGTTCTTCACGCTAGTTAGCCTAGGTTAGGGTTTGCAAGAGATTGGACCCTACCCTAGGTTTGCTATAGACCGGCAATAGCGCGAGGGCGTGAGCTTGGTTCTATATTTAGTTGCAACTAGTTCACTCGAATTTCACGTCTAGCAATTGTTAAACCTACGAATCACACTGATATAGATACGGCGAGTAGCGGGGATTCCCTACCCATAGGCGTCTTTATTAATTTGTTATTTCTTTTATACAATTGAACGACTGTGACCGCATATTTGCGAAAATTTCTCGACTATTCTTATAGCCAGGTGATTGAAGAAGACACTGTTATTAGGCCTCCCTGTGTTCGATACCTGCTCGCCGCTACACCGTGCGCTTGCGGTAAGACTACAGTGTCGCCGCTCCGGGACGTGTGTCCGGGGCGCGATCAACGAGTGCCCGACGCCATCCCCATCGAGCAACTCCTTTAACCAAGCATGGCCCCCATGCCTTCCTCCTCCGAACTCCGAGCCACCGACGACCTCACCTGGGTTCCCCCATCTTCCCCCAAGCATCGCGACCCTCGATATCCCCCTCGGTTGTAACCGAGCACCCCAGAATTTCCCCAACCACCAACTGTTCGACGAAATGCCCCCAATACGAAGCTCTCTTCCTTAGCTCCCTCTTTGCCACAGTTACCCCCTGAGCCGGGCACCGAGCTCCGAGCTCCGAGCTCCGCTCTGTAAGTCGACCCACGCCACCTCCTCAGGTGACCGCCGCCCCCTCACCGGAGCCGACACGCTCTTCCACCATGACGTTGCTCCGCGAAATACACGTTCGAAGAGGTAGGTTCCTAAGCTGAATTTTAATTTGGATTCATCTATAACATTATTATGTTACATGAACCGGTGGATATTTAAATTAAACATGCTTAGTAGTAGCATTTCAGGGCAGACTCTGAATGTTAACATAATAGCTTATAAGATTACAATGGGGAAAACAAGTTCTATATTAATAGCTTATTACCTTTACTAACATGTTCCATCTTCATCTCAATGTATTAAAAATCTCACCAGGACATGCATAAAATACACATGAGCTTGATTAATTTGCATTTGACATATAATTGGGATATCACATTATCCATGATACTGTAGAACAGTTACCTCTTGTCATTAACATAAGTAACCTGTGATATGATAATTCATATTTGAGCACTACGTTGTATCATAGAAAATTTAAATTTCACACATGATAGAATTACACATGATACAACATAATGCCACATTGCATATGATACAACATAATGCCACATTGCATCTGTCAATACCTTAATACATGCAAGTCATATACAAACACATATTAACTCATAAATCACATAATGCATTTAACTGTGAACTTGATACTCTTGCACCTTACAGAATGATGCATGTGAACTGTCATTTTTATAATTGCTGATATAAACTAATGCTATGTTATAATTAGTTTAAAATTATCATGAATCTGAGACCAAAAACATCCAGTATCTGTTAATCTGTAACTCTCACAAATTATAATATGTTAAATTTCTAAGAATGAAGCAGGCTTCGAATTCTTAGCCCTGTTAACACAATATATAATCTTCATTTAAATATTAACAGGTTTCCATGTACTTAGATTAGGTTGGCATATTAATTTGTACCATGTTAATTGTACATGCATATGTTTTCGTGGCCCATGCATATTAATGCCATAAGCAAAATAGTATATCTGTAGGTAATGCTAACTGATTGTATTACTAATTTCACACACACACACACACACACACACACACACACACACACACACACACACACAACATACCAACCTAGGGGTGGCAATTTTCGGCCCGGCACGATAGCGCAACACGGGCACGACACGATAAGACCGTGCCTGGGCCGGAAATTTTGGCCCGAAATCCTTATCGGGCCGGGTTGGCACGGAACGGTTCATTTTCATGCTGGGCCCGGGCCAAACTATTCGGCCATTGGGCGGCACGGCACGACACAGAATCCTTTTGAGTTTGCTTGATTCAAACAAAGTAGCTCGATTGACAAAACAAAGTAGCTCGATCATAAACCAATTTTTGAACCATACAATAAAGTAGCTCGATTCAAACTTGCAGACAAAAAATAAGCTAGATGGACATCTTGTGGATAGCTCGAGTTCATATTCTGAAAATTCATTACACGAGAATTTACTCCGAAAAAAGCGCCTATGCTGAACTATCAATTTGCTCTAGAATTTGCATGTAGTTTGCATTCTAAATTAAATTCTAGTGGCATTTAAAGATACATCAGTAACAGAGGGGTGTGAAAATCTAATAAATAACAGAGCCCAATAATTCTTTCAACACTATTGGACCGGGCCGGGCAGCCCAAATTTTTATCGAACCGTGCCCAGGCCGCACCGGAATGGCCCCAAGTCTTATTGGGCCTGGCCGACCCGGTCCTTTAAGAAAATCGGACCGGGCTAGCTCGGCCTGATAAGACCGGCCCGGACCGATAAGACCGGCCCGGCCCGAATTGCCTGCCATATACCAACATGTACTCTGTCAATGTAGCTCCATGACAATTATTCGTGTTAACTATATTTATATCCTGCTAATATTATAGCATTACTTAATAACCTGAGCTCATTATAGTATATATCTATATAATAGATATAATAGATATACAAGTTGTCACTATTAGTATGTATAATTAATAACATTGCATATATAATATTACTTATGGTAATATTATACATATGTAAACACAAATAGCCTTGTCAATAACATATGTTATTATATCTATTATCTGTCAAATATATGTCACATGCATATATTATACATATTGTTTGGATAAACAAGGCTACATTAACCTATGTTGAATTTGAATTAGGCATAATCCTAATTAGTAAATAAAAACGGTTAAGATAAATAGATAAAAAATAGTGTGACCTATAACTGGTAATTTCTTATGTTTGCAGGTACAGTTTCACGCGCACGAGCACCCTTAGAAGCTCTAGCTCCGTTTCACCCGCACGAGCACCCTTAGAAGCTCTAGCTCCAGCATCGGCTTACTACGACAATCTCGAAACTCGTAAGTCACCCTAATTCTAAATTTAGAAATTTAGATAGTGTACTGGTATGAATGAACTATCACAGATAGTCTCAGAACGACTATTGAATTGAACATGCGCATTGCCAACTAGCGACATAATTAAATATGAACTAATCAACTGCAGAACGACTATTGACTTAAGCATACGACATTGCCAACTTTCAACTTTGGTGGTTGTAGCAGCGACCATCTACTTGGGTAAACTATGTACTAATGAAAATACCACAAGCTTGAAGCATGGGATTAGTATCATAGTTGTTGGACGTCAAAACATTGCTCTGGACTGACATTCTCTCTTGAGCTTCTCCCTTGACTTTTCAACAAGCGAAGCTCATTGGAGTGTCATTAATGCCTTTGTATATCTCTGAAGTGCGACCATCGTGCATAACTCTACTGGTATGTAAGTCGATCTGTCACAATCGACATTAGCATCTTTACCTGCTCTCTGCTTCATAGTAAACAATTGCTGATTACAAGGCTGTTCACTTAAACCAACAATTTTGTATTCCATGTTTGTTGGACTAGTCTTTATCCTCAAACTATTTAGCATCTGCTTTGCTTTGGCCCAGTCGATTTGAAACGAGTCCCTAATTTTCTTGTTTTCAATAAGAAAATCAATCAGTGGTCCTGGTTTAACTAGCATAGTGGTAGAGACTTAAATAAATAGTGAACTAATCAACGGTATATTAATATAATCGATGAAGCAAAGTTGATAATCGACGTTCTTAATATTGGTTCACCAAGCCGACTGGAATCACTTGTGTCCAAGTTTGGATCACCCTACATGGATAGTGATCCGCTTGGCCAACCTTGACTAAGCCCGCTTGTGTGGATCTATGCTAGAATTCCAATTATCATTAGTTTGCAAACATTGATTATAAATACATTCAACTGAGTTACTTCAACTTTTCATCGCACGTACTTCAACCTTTCATCACACGTAAACTCGTGTTCACCATCTTAAACTCCCTTGTCTCGTTCACCCTTGCTTACCATGTCCTGATGCTTGTCACTTGAAAACTATGCATGAATTTTGGATACACTTGTTGCACGATTTCTCACGTTTAAATAGTCACAATACCTGCTGCATGCCATCTATGACTTAGTGAATGCTAATGAATTATCGTATGGAATATCTTGTAGAATATCTTGTGGAACATCCCGTAAGAAACATATACTTAGAACACTTGACACTTCACTGGCTTTGGGGTGACTCATAACTTGAGAGAGTGTAGGAGTAACTGGAGTTCATCTACATGCCCAGCTGTCTATGTTTCAGCAATCACGTTCCGCTTCATGTGTTTCGGTATACATGTCTAGCTAGATGTGTTTTGGTATTCGTTTATGTAAGCGCACACAGGCAAGAGATGAACTCAATAGTTGCATATCATGCTCTCCTGCTTGAGTCACGTAGTTTAGTTACTGCTTGCACATTCACTTTTACGTTATGCATTACATGCACGTTACTTACTACACTTGTACAGCCACACGTACGTTACTTATCATACTTGTATGCATGACTGCATTTACTTTACTTGTCGCACTTGTCTGTAGCTACTTCTTTAGCATGTTTCCTTACTTAGCATGTTCTATACTTGTGCCCTACTTTTCTTTTTGTTTTTAGAATTGTTGTGACTTACCTACGGTTCCATCTCCATGGTACTGTCAGACGACACACAGATTGAGGAGGAGGCTTCTGAGTTTGCAGAGCCAGAACTCGACCTAGAGGCTACATATTTTAGAGTTCAAGTTGTGACGAATTTTCATATGTACTTCTTTTCTTTCATGCATCTCTGTTGGAGTATGTTGTACTGTATGGGTTGTAATAAATGGGCCATATTTGAGTATTTTTGTACATCTCTGCATCGTGGCTATGTTGTTTTCACTGGTTAATTGCAGAACCTGCAATTGTATCAAATAAGTAATTGTCCCTTTGAAAGCGTGTCGTTACATTTTCAGGTCAGTTTTAAGGAAATTTGTCGTAGTTTTCTTTGATGACATATTGGTTTACAACACCAATTTCTCTTCCCATGTGGAGCATCTTGAAGAAGGCTTGAGGATTTTAATGGCGAATCAACTATTTGTTAAATTGTCCAAGTGCCAGTTTGACAAGGATTCTGTGGACTACTTGGGTCACATAATCTCTGGAGAAGGGGTTTCTGCTGATCCTAAGAAGATATAGGATGTTGTTGGCTAGAGTGAACCCAAGACAGTAAAAGCATTGCAGGGTTCTTGGGGTTGGCAAGGTATTACCATAAGTTTATCAAAGGCTTTGGGTGTATTACAACTCCATTAACCAATTTGTTGAAGAAGGGTGAGTTCTCGTGGAGTGGAGAAGCACGAGTGGCCTTCCAAAAGCTGAAGGAAGCTCTGGTGACAGCACTAGTCCTAGCGTCGCCAGATTTCAATAAAATTTTTGTGTTGGAATGTGATGCTTCGAGGCAAGGAATTGGTGCAGTATTGATGCAAGAGAGGAGGCCGTTAGCTTATTTGAGCTCCAAGTTGAAGGGGATGAATCTTCTCTTCTCAACATACGAAAACAAATTACTGGCACTCATCATTGCAACAAAAAATGGAGTCATTATCTGATAGGGAGATAATTTGTCATAAGAACAGATCATAGGAGCTTGAGTCACCTGCTTGGACAGCATTTACAACATGTGATTAGGAGCAAATGGTTAGTCAAGATACAACAGTTTGATTACAAGGTGGAATACAAGCCATGAAAATGGAATCTAGTGGATGATGCTTTGTCTAGAGAATTGGATGGGGAAGAAACATTACAGGAGGATTATTTTACATTGTGTCTTATCTCAGCTGTCCAGAATGATTGGATACATGTTGTTAAGGATATGTTTAATATCGATTCCTTCTACAAGAAAATAGAACAGAAGCTACAGGAGGATGCAAGGGAAGCTATACATTTAAAGAAAGTTGATGGTATTTTTTATTATAAAGGGATAATTTTGGTGAATCCTAACAATTGTGATGGTGTCAATATTTTGCTAAAGGAGTATCACAGTTCCCCTCTTGGAGGCCATTCTGATGCTACCAGGACTATACACAAAATGAAGGGGGACTTCTTCTGGGAGGGCATGACATCAGATGTGAGGACCTTTATCAGGGAATGCGGTGTATGTCTGCGCAGTAAGTCAGAGAACGTGGTTTCTCCAGGATTGTTGCAACCCCTCCCCATTCCAGAACAGGTATGGGAAGACATCTCGATAGATTTCATAATTGGATTACCTCCCTGTGGTGATATGAGTTCTATCTTTGTTGTGGTTGATCGGTTAACAAAATATGTTCATTTCTTTGGAATCAAGTACACATTCACCGCTAGACATATAGCTTGTTTTGGAAGGAGCTCTACAGGGAACACCATTATCACTTAGTTCATCCTATCACCCACAATCAAATAGGCAAACAGAGATCACCAACAGCATTTAGAGTGTTATTTGAGGTGTTTTTTGCAGTCATAAACCCAGAGAATTGACCAAGTGGTTAGCTCTAGCAAAATATTGGTTTAATACAACTTGAAATGCACCCACCAAAATGACCCCGTTTGAGGCAATGTATGGAAGGAAGCTGCCAACATTGCTGAATTATGTTCTCCATACTTATCAAGTACACAAGGGATTGGGTCTATCTGCGTCTCCAACCCTACCGACAGTTTATCACATCTATGAGGAAGCCCCACAAATTATCTCCTGAGTATTATGTGTTGAGTATTGGACTCTCCACCTTGGTTTTGATGATAATCAAACATAAATCATTGTGATTAACCCATGTGATTGCAGTTAGCTAAAGAGTCACCAATTAGATTCAAGAAGATCAAAAGTGACTACACGTGTTGATTCAAGTGGAGAACTTGGTAGATCAACAAAGGTGAAGCATTGACTTGAAGAACTCAAAGGCTACCTCAAACCTCAAGCCAATGGCATCAACAAATGAATGGAGATTCAATCCAAAGAGAAGAAGGAATGGATGATTCAAAAGCTTCAAAGAACATCTTGAGGATCAAAGACTAGATGACGTTGGAGACATTCAAGACATTGACGTGCGTTTATATTTCATATATTCACGCACGTTTTCTTTTGTGTTTCCCCGTGTTTTTCGCCGTCTTTTATTCGTTTTCTCGTATTTTCTCGTTTTCTTTCACTTTTCTTTGTTTATCCATGTTTGCAGGAGGTTGGCCACGTAGGGGACGTTTAACGATGATATCTCAAGTCCCCAGAGCAACGGGAGGAGTCACGCGTGATCCAGGGGGTCAAATGTCGAAGAATTCATCTTTCAGCCCCTCACCCGGTCGGTTGGTCATCTCCAACCAATCGGGTGATGCACGCGTGCACCACCCGGTCTCAGCCGGAGCTCACATGGAAGTCACCCGACCGGTTCACAGACCGGTTCAACGGGGGCATGTTCTCTGTTTTTTCGAGCAAAATTCCAACCGATCGGGTGACTCTCACCCGATCGGTTCATCTGTAGCTGAAGATGAGGAGCTGAAGACACGGGCACCAAACCGATCGCTTCACCCGACGGCTCCAAGATCCAACCGGTCACTCAAGAACTCACCCGACCGGTTCATATGACCGGGTGAAAGCTCGCCGTTT
>JAULAV010000020.1:1794-25798 GCA_030789695.1 Scilla litardierei
GGCAGCCGAAAAACAGTAACTTGGAGATTTTTGAAGGGCTTCGTCTGGGCGCCACTCGGGCGGACGTGGTCTCTTCACTCGGCCGATGTGGTCTCCGTCGCTCGGCCGAGTGCACATAGGAATCGTGTCTGATCTGGTCGGCCGAGCGGTGTCTCGCTGGTCGGCCGAGTGGGTCCTCCACTCGGCCGAGTGGGACACTAAACATACCCAATCTGCTTATTTTGGCCTCCTCGTCGCTCCTGCGACGTCCGTTCTTCTTCCGCTCCTCTCCAACAGCAAAATACCCCCTCGGGGAGGTCGTCGGTGACTCTCTGGAGTAAGCGCATCTCGAGATCACTCCAAATCGCGCCAAATCGCCTGAAATGCGACAAAAACAACAAATCGTGAAAAGCATCGCAATATCGTCGATATATCGTGAAAACATGATTTGGGCGATCTAAATGGCATGCAAATATGCGGGAAAAAGGTGTAAAATAAGGAGCGATCAACTGGTCAAGATCGTCAATCTCGGAAATGCAGATATCAGTGGGAAGGGAACCAATAGAGGGAATCCTAAGAATAGTCCCTAAGAGAGAGGGAGTGATCTGAATATGGGTTCCCTGAACGACAGTATAGAGGATGCCGGTAGACGAATACTCACCGCTAACGCAGTTTGCACAGAAAAGCTTCACCAGAAATGGATAGGCTCTGGGGGACTCGCTCTGAGAGAAGAGAAAAAGATCATCTAGGTGAGTAGCAGACAGAATGTCAGAAAGTCTCTTAGCAGTGAAGGCGGGGAAAGCAATGTATCGCTCCCTAAGTAGGTTGATCCCTAGAAGAGAGTGAAATTTTTCCAGACAAAGATCGTCTCGGTAAATGGGAACTAGTGGATCAGAGGGGGGTACGGCAGGAGTCTCTTCAGAAGAACTCGACACAGAAGGTGACAAATGGGGTTTCTCAGCAACAGGCTCACTGATGTGAACACCAGTAGGCTTGCACTGATGATGGATCAAAAGCTGAGCATCGCTAGAAGTAGCAGAAGGTGAGTAACCCGGCGAAGACGAACGCATGGGTGACTCGGCATGCTTGGATCGGGCTTTATAAGGTTTCTTCTGAAGGATCCTGTCAAAACAAGGACGTTAGGATCAAATAATAAAGTAGAGACTTACGCTTGCATATGCGGCACCGTAATCTCTAAACGTAGCCCTCGGATTTGTCACAACGGTTGGTACTTCGTCACGGAGGATCGAAGCAGCGTTTCACTGCCTAAATCTCTATTTAGAAGAGGATTTTAATGGAAGGGAGAAGAAGAACACAAGTTGCCTTATGCAAACTTATGGCATGGTAAGATTAGTGTAAATGCCTTACCATTGGGTCCTATTTATAGGCTTTAGGGGTAGTTATTGTAGGAAATAACTAAATATAAGCTTATTAGCCTATATTAGCAAATTTACTTATCCTCTTCTTCATTCACTTATAAAGTGCCTTTATGCACTTATAAAGTGACTTTTTCCACTTATAGAGTGGTCCTTTTCACACGAGAAAAGGTTCCCTTCGTGCACGCTTTCGTGCACGCGACATCTGATGTCCGTATACCCTAATACGTCCCCTCATGGGTGTATTCATGTCGTCCATATCCAACATCTCCCACTCACACTTGAGGGGATTGTAAGGAAACATCTTTTCCTTTAACTCTTCTGTTTTTCATACCGAGAAATAGGCCGTGTGACCGTCATGCGCATAGAGTCTGCTGTTTGTGCACTTGTTAGAGATACACAACACTCCTCGAGGTGCAAAGTTGAGTAGATTAACGCATGCTTTATCCTAGATTATTTCTTCACATTTCTTATACTTTATATTCAACAATTGAATCCCATCTGGATTACAATTGGCTGGCTAGCTTTGAATCTCTAAAGTCCAAATGTGAATATGAAATTAATCTTCATCTTCTTGCGATCCTTTCGATCTTGACTTGACTTGCTTTTCTAACATGCCCCGCCGGACCGAATTGACCATAGTCCATAAGCAACTGCTGAGATAGCAATCACCCAGTCAAATCTTAAGGAACCAATTAGAGTCCATAAGGGTAACGAGTTAAGACCCATGTGGTCTTTGGGTCTCACATAATAGTAAACACAATTACTATTCTAACCCAATGGTCAAATGCATACGTAGTATGAATACGTATTACAACATCAATCCTTTCCCAGGGAGCGTATGTCTTAATGATGTTGTAAGGATGATGATCAGACACCACAATGTCTTATTTTGAGTCCCTTTTACTACTCAAATAATCTTCTGGACCCACATCCCGCATAAGACAGATAGGATTTAAGAATCCTCTTAGATCCTTTGTAAGCATCCATATGATGCAGATCTTTCATACGACCATTTTGTTTAAGTCATGACTCTAAATCATCCGTCTGACGATTTTGACTTTAAACATGTCTCATCTTTATTTTATCCATCTAATATAATAAAGGCGGTTGCTCATGTGGGAGAGCCAACCTCAATCTGTCCGACATACTAGAAAATATAGCTGAGATTTTAAAATGTACACAAACATTTTCTAGAAACTCATATGCAATGTTTTGAAAAAGAACTTATTCGTTTATTAAATTTGATCTTTTATAGATATGGGAATTTACATTTGTACAACTCAGCTCTTACGCAACTCTTGAGATGATAAGTGTTTGTAAAACACATCTCTGGGGATCGCCTTCGTAAGCGGATCCGCTATCATCTCATGTGTAGATATGTACTTTATGTCTACCTTCTTGGTCTTATCATAGTCTTTTGCAAATTTGTAGCGGATATCAATGTGTTTGGTCTTACAATGGAATTTTGGATCTTTGACATAGGCTATAGATGCTTGACTGTCACTGTGTATTGGAACAGCACCTGAGTCACTTGCATCAATTAGCCTGTCTAAGAACTTCCTAAGCCAAACAGCCTCTTGGACTGCCATGCTAAATGCTACAAACTCGGCTTCCATAGTTGAAAGTGCGATGCAGGATTGTTTCTTGCTACTCCAGGATATTGCACCAGATCCGAGTAGAAAAACATATCCTGAGGTCGATCGTCGCTCATCGAGATCACCCGCCCAATCACCATCAGTGTAGCCTTCGAGCCTCAAGGTATCTCCTTGATAGCATAAAGCATAGTCCGCAGTTCCTTTAAGATACCGTATTATCCTCTTAACCGCTTTCCAGTGTACTTGCCCTGGATTGGATTGGTAACGACTTACCATTCCAACGGCAAAACAGATGTCTGGTCTTGTACACATCCTAAAGTACATAAGACTACCAACTGCACTGGAATATGGAACTTTTTCCATAATTTCCTTTTCCTTTTGGTTCTTTGGACACGATTTCAGACATAAATTATCTCATTTGCTTATAGGAGTATCAACGGACATGCAGTCCTGCATATTAAAACGTTCTAGAACATTCTTTATATAAGTCTCTTGTGAAAGAGAAAGAAGTTTCTTCAAACGATTCCTTGAAATCTTAACTCCAAGGATATATGCGGCTTCTTCTATGTCTTTCATCTCAAAAACTGATGAAAGCCAAGCCTCGATATCCATCACAAAGCCCTTGTCATTTTCGGCTATTAAAATGTCATCTACGTATAGAGATATAATAACATACTTGCTTTTAATCCTCTTGATATATACACAGTTATCTTCATCAAGCATGGAAAAACAATTTGATAAGACAACTTCTTGAAATCGTATATACCATTGCCTCGAGGATTTTTTAAGACCATATATGGACTTACGAAGTTTACAAACCTTATGTTTGTTTCCTTCTTTTACAAACCCTGTTGGTTGTTCCATATAGATCTCCTCGTCCAATTCTCCATTGAGAAAGGTAGTCTTTACATCCATCTGATGTAATTCGAGGTCTAAGCAAGCTACCATAGCCAGAATCAAGCGAATCGAGGTAAAACGCACAACAGGTGAGAAGGTCTCTTCGTAGTCTATCCCTTCCTGATGCGTAAAACCTTTCGCGACAAGGCGAGCTTTATATCTATCTATAGAGCCATCAGCCTTATGCTTGATCTTGAGAACCCATTTGTTCCCAATAGCTCTACGTCCTCTGGGTAAGTCAACTAAGTCCCAGACTGGGTTAAATTTCATGGATTCTAACTCCTCCTTCATCGCTTCCATCCATTTGTCTTTTGCAGGGCATGATACGGCCTGTTTGAAAGTAGCAGGCTCGTCATCATCTTGTAGTAAAGTCATAAAGGTTTGCGGAAATTCATCCTCAAATCTTAGAGGAGCCAACCTTGTACGACTACTACGTCGTATTTGAGATTCTTCAAGTCCTTGTTGACTCGAATTTAGATCAATTCTAATATCACTCCCACTTGGAATGTCGTTAGAAATGCTCCCACTTGGACCATTATTCCCGTATGGAATAGGATTCGCGTCATTCGTATCATCCATTTGTGAAGTTTGAAACGTATTTTCGTTTTCACCTAGAATTCTCCCACTCGAATGAGGTAATCCTTCTTGATCATTAACCTCAAATAGAGATAAGTCCTGACTTATCTCGCCCTGTCTTGGAAACTCGTTTTCCAAGAAAGTGACATCCCTCGACTCAAATTCAATTAGACCTCCATTGTCTTCCTGACCAATGAAAATATATCCTTTGGAGTTTTCTGTGTATCGTATAAAGATACATTTCCTTCCCCGTGGCCCAAGTTTGCCACACTTATGGGAGGAAATATGTGCATATGATGCACACCCCCAAGGTTTCAAAATGTTTAAGTCAGGAGACCTTTGGTTCCACAACTCGTAAGGAGTGGAGCTAACTGATTTCGAGGGTATGCGTTTCAAGTTGAAAGCGGCCGTTAATAATGCATCACCCCAAAAGGTGATTGCCAAGTTAGCTTGCGCCATCATTGAACGGACCATTTCCATTATGGTCCTATTCCTCCTTTCTACAACACCATTTTGTTGCGGAGTATAAGGCATAGTTACCTGATGAACTATGCCCTTTTCATCACAAAGTTCTTTAAAACTTATTGATTGATATTCACCGCCCCTATTGGTTCGCAAGACCTTAATCTTACGATCTAATTGATTTTCCACTAAACTTATATAGTTTTAAAGCAGGTTAATGCTTCACTTTTGTGGGATATCAAATAGATATGTCCGAATCGGGTGAAGTCATCAATAAAAGTGATGAAATAGGACTTCTCGCGTCTTGTCTTGACATTCATCGGACCACATATGTCCGAATGGATGAGCTGTAATGGAACCTCGGCCCTTGTGCCGGTTCCAAATGGCTTGCGACAAGATTTTCCTACAAGGCAATGTTCGCAGGTCGACATATCAACCTTTGAAACATTTGATAGAAGGCCACGTTTGGCAAGTCTATCCATACGCGTTGGTCCAATGTGACCAAGCCTTGTGTGCCAACAAATTATATCTGACTCATAAGTCGAAGAATTTGCAACAAGGAAATTTTCATTACAAAATGAGGAATCATACATTGTATTTAATACAATAAATCCTTTAAATACATACCCAGAACCAATTAGAGTATTATTACAAGACAAGTCCACTTTACAATTATGAAAAAAAACCAGCTATAACCAAGACCCATCAACACGACCACAGATATAATATTCCTTCGAATATCCGGAGCGAACAGGACATCATGTAGTAAGATAGTGCGGCCGTTGTCCAAGACGAGCTTGCAAGTCCCAACGCCTTTCACTTCAACACGTGTGTTGTTTCCTACATATATCCACTTTGTTCCTTGGGGTATCCGGTGATACTCCACGAAGGACCGTCTGTCCCTTGCTATGTGGTCGGTGGCACCTGAATCAATTATCCAAAATGGATTAGATTCTACAAGAAATATTGAACTAGAAACACATATGTAACTAGTATTACAAGTTACCTTGTCACCTCCATCCATACAAGAACGGGCATAGTGACCTAACTTATTGCACTTGAAGCACTTGATCCTCTTCAAGTCTTTCTTCTTGTGACATTTCTTGTTCCCACCCTTATGTTTGGGTTTCTTGGTAGACTCAGGTTGCTTAATACGTTCATTAGTAAACTTCGAACGATTTTTCCGTTTCTTTCCCCCGTGTGAGGAACTAGCAACCATGTGCACTTCTGCACTTGGCTTGGCAGCCACAAGCCGCTCTTCCTCTAACTCGAGGTGCTTAGAAACATCGCTTAAATTCTTGATGCTCTCATTATGAGTGAGATGCATCTTCATTTGGTCCCACCCATTTGGTAGGGAACGTATGACTGCTTCGATTTGTTGCTCATCAGTGAGCACATGACCTGCATCCTTTAACTCTGAGATTAGATTCGCCATATGTCGCAAATGTCTCCCCATGGAATGATCTGGACGTTTCTTGTATGAATCAAATCTTATAGTTAAAGAACGAAGTTTAAACACGGAGGTGCCACCAAACTTCTCCTCAAGCTTAGACCATATGTCCATGGCTAGGTCATGCTCTCGGAAGATGCGCATTATGTCATCGGCCATACTGGACAATAACGTAATGTGGGCTATCTTGTTCTTCCGAGACCAAGCATCAAAAGCTTCCTTTTCTCGTTTGTGTTGGGCCGTAGTACCCAACTCAGGTTCAATCATTTTGTTCTTCAAAGTTTCGAGCACGACTTGATCCTCGAGAACATATTGTATCTTAATGGACCATAATTTTTAATTATCGCCGTTGAGTTTTTCACCTTTGTTCAACTCAGCGACGATGTTCTTAGCAGCAGAAGACATTTTAGCTTTAAAATGATGCAAAAGACATGAAAAGAAGGTTCGATCAAAAACATTGCATTAATTTCATATACATAGTCATCATATTGTTACATTTTCATGATTCATTAGTCTCGGCCAGCGGACCGACCAGGGAAATTGCTAGTCCATGGTTCACTACCCCCAGACTGATCTGAGGTGTCCCACAAACTAGTCCAAAAGACCAATGGTCGAATCATGATCCATTGAGATACTGAATCAATCAAATATGAAAATTCAGACAAGTTTAATATCACTTCCCACTTGGAAAAAAAATCCCACTTGGAATGATATTATTATATTTGATAAGTTACTTTCGAAAAATATTGAAGATGTTGCTCTAGAATCGGAAAGGTCTCTACGATTCCAATCACCATCTAGAACAACTTTCAATATTTCCCCTTCACTTATCAAACGATAGTACTCTTATAGTACTTGCAGCGGAAAAGCGTTTTTTGAAAAACGTATTTTGAAAACGTATTTTTCAAATGTATTTTGCTAATGTATTTTGCAGTATTTTGAAAACGTATTTTTCAAACGTATTTTGCAAACGTATTTTGCAGGGCCTACACCCCATTACAGAGTGACATAGCCGAAATATTTCGACAATTCCCCGGCCATTGCCGGGGTCGTGTCGTGGCCATGCCAAGGCCGAATTCTTCTTCCTTCCGAAGAGAGTGTTGCCATCGCAACTTGGCCAAGGCCGAACACCCTTTGAAGGGAGTTTTCTGCAAGCCACCGCTGTCGGCTCCCGTATGGATCCAATCGCTTCCCCCTATAGGAAAATTTTGCTGCAGACAACTGCCGCCGGCTCCGTAGAGACCGGCCATGCAAGCCACCCCCTTCCGGTCATGCAAGCCCCCCCCTTTACCCATCAAAATACAGGACCAACCGGGGCTTGGCCCTGGCCGAGGCCAAGGGCCGGCAATGACGGTGGCCCTGGCCTCTGCCAGGGCCGGCCAGGCCCTGGCCTGAGGCCAGGGCGCCGGCCCTGGCAGATGCCAGGGCTGGCAGGGCCCTGGCCTGGCCCTTGGCCCCGGCCAGGGCCGGCCAGGCCCTGGCCTGAGGCCAGGGCACCGGCCCTGGCCTCTGCCAGGGCCGGTAGAGCCCTGGCCTGGCCCCGGCCAGGGCCCTCTGGCCCCAGCCAGGGCCCTCTGGCCCTGGCCTGGCCAGGGCCCCCTGGCCCTGGCCAGGCTACGGCCAGGCCCCCCTGGCCCTGGCCGGGGCCGGTCGGGTCCGGCCATGGCCCATATGGCCATGGCCGGCCTCCCCCTTGCATGGAGTTGGTCGCACACCCCCATCGGAGGGGTGGCCGTGGTTGTTATTGGCCGTAGCCAACCCCCTCCGCATGGGGAGGGGGGATGCATAGCCTCCATGGCCCATATGGCCATGGTGATCATGCACCAAAATTGTCATCTTCTCCGTTGAGAATAACCACCATTGTCTTCTCCGATGAAGCACCCGTTCGTCGAGAAAACGGTTTTGCTTCAATGGCCGTGTGCCAAAAAAATGAAGAGAACGTGTTTTCAAGGCCGCAAACTTCACGCTCTACATAAAGAGAGTTCACATTCTCAATTGAATGAAGACTCAGCATCCATGAGGAGCGCGAGTTTGGCGAGATGAATGGTAAGTTCTTCCCGTCACGGAGAGTTCCTGCCATATCCGTAATGGCAGAAGACCCTAACGTGAAAAGAACAACTATTTTTTTCTCCCCGTCACGATGCGTTCCTACCATATCCATAATGGAAGGAGACTCATTCGTGAAAGAGACAACGCCGCGTTCATCGGTGAGACCGGGGCGACGGTTAGACCGGGGCGAACCCGTATGGCTCCGATACCAATGAAGGATCCTGTCAAAACAAGGACGTTAGGATCGAATAATAAAGTATAGACTTACGCTTGCGTATGCGACACCATAATATCTGAACTTAGCCCTCGGATTAGCCACAATGGTCGGTACTTCGTCACGGAGGATCGAAGCAGCGTTTCACCGCCTAAATCTCTATTTAGAAGAGGATTTTAATGGAAGGGAAAAGAAGAACACAAGTTGCCTTATGCAAACTTATGGCATGGTAAGATTAGTGTAAATTCCTTACCCTTGGGTCCTATTTATAGGCTTTAGGGGTAGTTATTGTAGGAAATAACTAAATATAAGCTTATTAGCCTATATTAGCACATTTACTTATCCTCTTCTTCATTCACTTATCAAGTGCCTTTATGCACTTATAAAGTGACTTTTTCCGCTTATCGAGTGGTCCTTTTCACACGAGAAAAGGTTCCCTTCGTGCACGCTTTCGTGCACATGACATCTGAGGTCCGTATACCCGCATACATCCCCTCATGGGTGTATTCATGTCGTCCATATCCAATATCTTCTTCTTGGTAATAAGTTTCTTGGGTGCCCTAGGTCGTTTAGGAGCAACGATCTTCTCTTTTCCCTTCGGTTTGGGCGCCATGGAAACAAGAGAAGGAGAAAACAAATGCAAAGAGATTCGAACGAAGGGCAAGTGAGAGAGAAGCAAACCAAGAGAGAAGCAACAACGATCGGGGAGAAGAAGATCGACGGCAGCGACATCACGTGATCGAATACGACGAAGAGAGGCAGATCGACGGTTTTGGAAGCGAAATCGAGCGGTTTTGGAGAAGAAAATGAGCAGGAAGACGAACGGTCGAATCGGAGGAGAGAGAGTCGACATGGGGAAATGATCATGTATTCTCGAATAAAAAGTTTGGGGAATGAATCTGAGCCGTTGGATCAAAGAATCGACGGCTCGGATCAAATCACTTGAACCGCCACAATAGAAGACAGTCGACTGATGAACAAAAGTTAGTCGACTGGATGAGGTGATAAACGATAAAGCTCAGAAAGATGCAACAGTCGCCTGATGACTAAAATGCAGTCACCTGTTAAACTAACAGTCGACTGTAAATCAATCATCAGTCGGTTGTGCGAAAGATACCAATTCTCAGACTGAGGAGATAGAGTAGGGCAGTCGACTGTCGAAGGAAATACAGTCGTCTGTCCTGGTCCAAAAATGTATAGTGAGATAGAGTTCCAGAGAATAAGAACACTCACCCTAGGACCTATACTCTAATCACAAATACATCGTAAAATCATTATAAAAACAATAAATCCATTGAAACACGACTTACTCCAATCAATTTCAAAAATTCATGAAATCAAATAAGTCACAATTGCCTTTCTTAATCTCATTATATAATAAAGCACATGAAGAAAGACAACAAAAAGATATGAGCTCAAAAAGGAGTTATAGGATGAAAGTTTGAGCTTCTAGATTTCAGATTCACCCATAATTCCCAATTCTCCACGCAACCTCACAAATGAATCTTCTTTAAGAGGTTTAGTGAAGATATCGGCAATTTGTTTTTGGGTTTCAATGTACTCTAAGATGATGTCCTTCTAAGCTACATGATCATTTATAAAATGGTGTCTCACGTCTATGTGTTTGGTATGGGAGTGGTGTACCGGATTCTTGGAAAGACAAATAGCACTTTGATTATCAACCATGATAGGGCAAGTATCACAATTGACACCATAGTCACTAAGAGTGTGTCTCATCCAAAGAACTTGTGCACAAGCAAGACCCGCGGCAATATATTCCGCTTCAGTCGTGGACAATGACACCGAATTCTGTTTCTTAGAAAACCAAGAAACTAAGGAATTTCCTAAGAAATGGCAAGTGCCACTAGTACTTTTCCTGTCGGACGTGCATCCGGCAAAGTCGACATCACTATATGAGATTAACTCATATGTGCTAGACTTAGGGTAAAGTAACCCATAATCTAGAGATTGATTGAGATAACAAAATATTCGTTTAACCGCAATCAAGTGTGACTCCTTAGGTCTTGCTTGATATCTAGCACAAAGACATACGGAAAACATGATATCGGGCCTACTAGCGGTTAAGTAGAGTAAGCTACCGATCATACCTCGATATAGAAGAACGTCTACATCTTTTCTGCTTTCATCCTTGTGTAGATGAGTAGTAGTACTCATGGGAGTCCTTTTGCTCAAAGACGATTCCATCCCGAATCGCTTAATAAGCTCCCCTGTGTACTTTGTTTGATGTATGAAAGTGACATTCTCCATTTGTCAAATTTGCAATCCAAGGAAGTAGGTAAGCTCTCCCATGTGGCTCATCTCAAACTCATCCTTCATAGACTTGGTAAATTCTTGACAAAGATTAAAGTTAGTAGAACCGAAAATTATATCGTCTACATAAACTTGAATCAAAAGAATGTCATTTTCATAATCTTTAATGAAGAGCGTAGAATCAACTTCTCCCATTTTAAAATCTAAATTCAAAAGAAAGGTCTTAAGACGATCATACCAAGCTCTAGGAGCTTGTCTCAATCCATACAACGCTTTCTTAAGTTTGAAAACATGGTTTGGAAATTTTTCATGAATAAAACCGGGAGGTTGAGAAACATAGACTTCTTCATTGACAAACCCATTTAAAAATGCACTTTTAACATCCATTTGAAATAATTTAAAATTCTTATAAGATGCAAAAGATAAAAGCAACCTAATAGCTTCTAATCTAGCTACGGAGGTAAATGATTCTTCGAAATCAATACCTTCCTCTTGCCGGTAGCTTTGAGCTACTAACCTTGCTTTGTTCCGTGTGATTACCTCGTTTTCATCTGTCTTGTTCTTGAAGATCCATTTGGTCCCAATAACTTGGTGACCACTTGGAAGAGGTACGAGTTCCTAAACTTCGTTTCTCTCGAATTGCATTAGTTCTTCTTCCATTGCCACTATCCAAGAGCTATCCTCACAAGCTTCTTGGATGTTCTTTGGCTCAATGGTAGAGACAAATGCGCAATGAGAGAATTCTTCAATTCATGATCTCGTTCGAACACCCACACCAATATCTCCAATAATTTGATTATGGGGATGGTTGCAAACGGTCGGGTAAGCTTTGGGTAAACCTGAATCACTAGGAACAACTTCAACAACTTCGTTAGAAGTGTTAGTCTCAACAATAGAATCATTAATCTTAACATTATTAAGAGAATCACAAAGAATATCTACATTATCATCATCAACATGAGGAAAATCAAAATCTTCATAAAAAGATACGTGAAGTGATTCCTCAATCATTGAAGAAGTTTTGTTGTATATCTGGTAGGCTTTGCTACGTGTGGAATATCCAACAAAAATTCCTTCATCGGATCTTGGCCCAAATTTGTCTAAATTACCAAAGGTGTTCTTTATAAAACATTTTGAACCAAAAACACGAAAATATTTCACTTGAGGCTTTTCGTCATAAAACAACTCAAAACAAGTTTTGTTTGTTCGGGCTCTCACTAGAATCCTATTGAGCACATAACATGCCGGGTGCATTGCTTCTGCCCAAAATTGTAGTCCTAAATGACTATCATGAAGCATAGTGCGAGCACACTCAATAAGAGTCATATTCTTTCTTTCTACAACACCATTTTGTGGTGGTGCATGAGGAAAGGAAAAGTTGTGAGTTATCCCGGAGTCATCACAAAACTTAGTAAAAGACTCATTCTCAAATTCTCCTCCATGATCACTACGAATAGTGATAATGGTGGATCCTAAAAGATTCTGAATCTTCTTTGCAAATTTGGTAAACTCTTCATGAGCTTCATTCTTATTAGTTAAGAATGAAACCCAAGTAAATCTAGAAAAGTCGTCAACGACAACTAGTCCATAATCAGCATTACCTAAAGAAGCGGTTCTAGTTGGCCCAAATAAATCTAGATGAAGAAGTTCTAGGGGCCTCTTAGAAGTAATCCCTTCTTTAAGCTTAAATGAAGATTTACTAAGTTTACCTCTTTGACATGAATCACAAAAGTTTTTCTTATTTAAAGCAATCTTAGGAAAACCTTTGACTAGATCATGCTTAGCTAACTTATATAAGTGCTTGAAGTAAACATGACCAAAACGGCGATGCCATAATAGTTGTTTACTTGTGTTAGCAACTAAGCAATGTTCTACAGTTTTAGGCAAGCTCAAATAATAAATATTTTTACGCCTAATACCATTTGAATCACAATCAACAATAGTACACAATCCTTCTCCAAAGTTAACCTTGTAACCTTTGTCACAAAGTTTACTAATGGAAATGAGATTGTGACATAAACCACTAACAAGATAAACATTAGTAATTAAAGGTTTGGAAGGATTACCAACGATACCTACTCCAATGATGGTTCCCTTTTGATTACCTCCAAAAGTGACCGCTGCACCATCCTTAATGCTAATCACTTCGGAGAGCAAAGAGGGATCTCCCGTCATATGTTTGGAGCAACCGCTATCAAGAATCCATCCTTTCCCTTTAGAGCTAATAAGACATTTATTGCTCTTGTTCTTTCTCTTGGGTACCTATATAATATACCATAAGCTTATGGTACCCAATGTTTGTTGGGTCCAAGGGGATTAGCCCTTTGGAAGCCAAGTCCAAGTGGACTTCCGCTTCCCAATATAGTTACTATTTCTAATCACATCATGAAAGTAGGAATCAACATAAGCATTCCTAACATTTAGACTAGTGTTCTTAGGACCCCAAATAGTGTACATCTTGGGAGTCTTATTCCTAGTTGCATGCATATGTGTTAGATTTCTATATGGTGCATGCTTCTTAAAAACATGATTTGTAGCATAGAGATGTGGTGGAGGATTGCATTGTACATTCTAGAATGTTATGTATGCTTGGGAACATGCATGTTATATGAAGCATATTGATCATGCATGACATGTGGAGGATGAGCATACATGGAAGAATGATGCGTATGAGCATACGAGTGTATAGGAGCATGTACATGAGTATTTCTCATGTGTGGTTGTGTACGTGTCCATGGGTGCGGAGCATAAAATATGTCATGATTATCCACTTGTGAAGTAGAATGTTTTCTACGTGGATGAGTGTTAGTGTACATATAAGCATGGCCTTGCTTTTGGTTTCCACCCTTAGTGGGTTTCTTGCCAAAAGGAAGAGAAAGTGATGTGGTGACATTCTTGGTAGGATTGCTACCTATAGTGTATTTGACACCACTTGTGGATACACCGGAGGAAGGCCTCACAAAATCTATAGTGACACCACTATAGGAGGTGCGAGCATTAGATGCATTTGCTTTTACAAATCCAAGGCCAACACGATGTGTGGCCGGAAATTGGTTTGCAAGCAAATCATCCAATTGTCCTTTTCCCTTATTGAATCTCACAATACGCGAGAACATGAGCTCATGTTTCTCCTTTAAAGAAGAAATGTTGGTATCCAAGGTGGACACCCGTGCTTTGAGCTCGTGCACTTGGGTTTTAAGAGAATCATTCTCTAAACCCAATTGTGTGTAACGTGTAACTAGATCACTATTATCCATGGGATGTGTTTGATCTAGTTGAGATTTGAGGGAGTTCACATCATCGCTCAATGTGACATTTTGAGAAGCTAAGTTTGCTTTCTCAAGAGTTAAAGTATCAACAATGGTGTCATTGTTGATAATGCATGGAATGGATGACTTGCTAACATTAGATTTCTTTAAGCAAGTGTATCTAAGAATTAAAGATTGGTATTTAGCAAATAGTTCTTCATTAGCTATGCGAAGTTCATCCATTGTTACCTCGGTGTCATCCGTATCGGAATCACTCTCATCCGAGAGTGGATCTTCAAGTGCCATGAAACACATGTTGGCGCTCTCACCCTTCTCATCATCGGAATCACTTGATGAGTCATCACTTGAGTCATCAAAGGTACCTAGGAGTCCTTTCTTCTTGTCTCTCTTGTTCTTGTCGGACTTGTGGTACTTTGGTGCTTTCCACTTTTCTTTGTTGTTTAGCATTGGACAATCCCTCTTGATGTGCCCTGGCTTATTACACTTATAATAAAGAGAGGAGGTACCATTAGTAGACTCAAAACATTTGTTTGAGGAAAATTTACCTTTGCGGACGAGGCGTTGGAACTTCTTCGCCATTTGGGCCATTTCACCCAAATCCATCTCGTTCTCAGATTCATCACTTTCGGAGGATGATGAATTGGCGTTGAATGCCAAAGCTTTCTTCTTGGCCTCCGAGAGATTCATCATGGCTCGAATCTTCAATCGGTTATCCCGTCTTACTTCGTAAGACATAAGAGTCCCGATGAGATTCACCACGGTGTAGTTCTTCAAGTCATTGACCTTCTCAATGGTGATTGCTCTTCTTTCCCATTTGGAGGTCATCCCCATGATGATCTTCCTTACCTTTTCAGGTTCGGTGTAGATTTGGCCAAGGGCTTCCAATTCATTTGTGATGTCGGTAAAGCGTCCGTACATCGACGCAACGTTCTCATTTTCATGTATATGAAACAAGTCGAAGTTTTGCACGGCAACATATAACTTTGAAAGCTTTACCTTATTCGTTCCCTCATGGGTAACGATGAGATGGTTCCAAATTTGATATGCACTCTTACATGTGCATATCTTGTTGAACTCATTCGGGTCCAACGCACAATGAAGAGCGTTCATTGCTTTAGCGTTGTTGACTTCAGTGGACTTCTCGTAAGTCGTCCATTTCTCGAAATCCTCTTCGGCTGGCTCGACGTACTCCTTGTGGAGAGTTCTCCAAAGAGAAGCACTCCTAAGGAATGTCTCCATCCTACACTTCCAATAGCCAAAATTAGTACCATTGAAACGTGGAGGACGTACCGTAGATTGACCTTCGAAAAGAGTGGACGTTCCATCACGGTCGTGATTGTTGTACGTAGGCGGAGGAGGAACATTGTTGTTGTTGGATGCCATAGATAAAACCTTGTGCTCTAATACCAATTTTAAGGACCCTGCCTATGGGGAAAACACTAGAAGAGGGTTTGAATAGTGTTTATGCAAATTTAAAGGAATTTACGCCAAATAAAATGCAATCCAACAAATAGTGCGGAATAGAAAAACGACCCAAAGTGAACACACGCAAACACAGAGATGTTTCAAGGGTTCAGATTACCCAAGTCAACTCCCGACTTGTTCTCGGTAATCCTACGTCCCTACCAATGGAATACCACCGGATACTCAAGTTAGAACCCTAACTTGAGGTTTCCTTAAAGCCCACTTGTAGCAACCCTACAAGTGCAATCAAATACAATCGATGTCCTTGAATCCCACAACCAGGGAGCAAGCAACACCACTCTCACAACTGAGAGCACAATTCAAATAACGAAAGTTATGAAATATGAAAGCAACACTTACAATCACCTATGCCTTGAAGTAGAACTTGAAGGAGAAGTGTGATGTGTGTTGAAGAACTCTCTTGGAAGAGAGGAGAAAGCCCTTTCTCTTGACTGCACCAATTTCCTAGAAGATCAATCTTTGGTTCTAGGTTGGAGAGCAAGAGAACAAGATTTGAAAAATACTTAGGGCTTTAGACTTGAGAGCTTTGATCTTTGGAAAAGAAAGCTTGAGAGATTTTGCAATTAATGAGTAACCTTCCAATGGAACAGTAGAAGCTCTATATATAGCTTTCTTAAATCTACAAAACAGTTTAGGCAAAAACACAATTGGAATCTGTGAGAAAAATCTCAACGGATATAATCTGAACTCGCGACAGTCAACTGTTGAACAATCCACAGTCGACAGTTGCACAGTCAGCAAGGGTAGATGAGAATTCATAACGGTAACTTACCACGTGGACAGTCGACTGATGAAGCAAAGACAGTCGTCTGCTAAACCAATAGGCGACTGTAACTTCTTTGACAGGCGACTGGCCGAGAGAAGAGTAAGTTAAACAAATACTGAAAATCTCACAAGATACAGGACAGACGACTGATTCAAGTAATACAGTCGATTGTTAATCAGAACAGGCGACTGTAAAACCTTAAACAGACGACTGTAAAAAGCAAGAGAAATTTCCAGAGAGCTGAGTCAAAGAAATGACTTACAGACAGGCGACTGATGCAGCATAGACAGTCGACTGATCTAATAGACAGTCGACTGTATATACAGCATAATTCGACTGGCTGTAGAATTTAGATCAAACAGAGTTTGGGCAAGGAGAGACAGTCGACTGATTTACAATACACAGTCAACTGTCACTATGACAGGCACCTGTGAATCGTTCAACAGTAGCCTGTGCGAAATAATCAGAGAAGGCCCAAAACTATATTGTAATAGTCTGTGCATAACAGGCGACTGTAGAACAAAACACAGTCGACTGTTTTTGAGACAGGCGACTGTAAACTGTTAAGCTGTCGGCTGTTATAAACAATCCTAGCCCAAACAAAAGAGAATTGAATTGGGATCAAAGGACAAAGGTCTAAAGATGTCCTATGACGGAATGTAGATGTGTGTGAGTGCTCCATTAAAGTTCTACTTCTAAGCTACATACTAGAAGAGATAAAAGAAAAATTACATTGACGAATAATCTCTTCTTTCCATCGTATGAGCTTGAAGTCTTTACGGAGCTTCAATCATCAATCTACGATCATCAAATTCATGTCATTTACCTTCAATGACGTTTGAGAGTTATCCATTGCTAGTTGATCTTCATAATAAGCTTAGGCAATGGATTAACTGCAAAATAGGGGATTAGTCACAAGTATTTATGTTTGCTCATCATTAACACCAAGTAGGGAGAAGTCCAATACTCAACACATATGAAATACGCCCGCATGTTTTCCAATGAGGCCTTGCGGTGGAAGTTGGCATACCTCTCCTCGTTGGCCGTCAGCGGCCGAAAAGATCGTAGCCTCCGGTTGTTTATCAAGCAATTGTACACCCGGTGGCTCCTCGTCGAGTACTCACAAGTAAGAAGCCAACGTCTTATTATGTACGACGTCACCATCGTCGTCTAAGCTCATCCTTATGGGGTCTTTAGAGATCTCCTCCATGGTGTATTCATCAGTAGCCTCGTCCTCTAGGAGTTCTAATTAGCTTGCATCCTCACGTAGGAAGCGCTCCTTTATCAGCATTTGGAGGTGGAACTCGACCTCAATGTTGCCAAATTCATAGATAGCGTGCCCTCACGGACGTCGATCTAGACTCCGACCGTCGCCATGAATGGATGCTCCAAAATAATCTGAGAACTCCCCTTCTCCGGCATGTCCATAATCACGAAGTCTACCGATACGCATAGTCCTCCCGGTATTTGTAGGATGATGTCACGTGCAATACCAACTCGGTGGGTGATAGATTGATCTGTCAATTGGATGCTCATGTCGGTAGGCTCGAGTTTCGTTCCCGTACTTAACCTCTTGAAAATAGAGAGCGTCATCAAACTAATGCTCGCCCCCAAATCGATCAAAGCTTTGTCAATAGGGGTGCCGCCTATGGAGCATGGTACTGTGAAGCTTCTAGGATCCAGAAACTTCATAGGTAAGGAATTCTTGATGATGGAGGTGCAACTATCCGCTAGCTTCACCGCTTCTTGCTTGTGCTTCCCTGATATTAGATCTTTTAAGAATTTAGCATAAGTGGAGATCTCCGTAAGCGCATCTAAGAAGGGGATATTCAAGTGGATTCCCTTAAGGATCTCTATGACCTTAGCATACTTTTTCTCTAGCATGGCCATGGATAACCTCTGAGGATAAGGAGGTGGTGGTCAGCTTCCCTCGTCCTTGGCGGCATCCTTTGGAATAGACTTTTCAAAAATAATAGCATCCACTGGTGCCGTTGTGATAGGAATAGATGGTATGGGAGGTGAAGCTTCCTTCTCTCCAATGGCATGTAGCTCCTCTGTAGATTTCTCTTCATTCTTAGCCACAATAGGCTCTGAAATAGGAATCTCCTCCTCTTAAATAGGAATAGATGATCTTTGGCCGACATTCTTAGAAACCGGCACCATCACAGTATCGGTACTATTTCCTCCTCTAGTAGTGACCGCTACCACCGCATTGGCTTGGCCCCTTGGATTTGGCTCAGGCTGAGATGGTAATCTCCCTAGAGTCTTCAGAAGTTGATTCATTTGGGTATTCAAACTGAAGGATCCTGTCAAAACAACGTTAGGATCGATAAATGAAGTTGAGACTTACGCTTGCGTACGCGGCACGGTAATCTCGGAACTTCGCCCTCGGATTCGCCACAACGGTCGATACTTCGTCACGGAGGATCGAAGCAGAGTTTCACCGCCTAAATCTCTAACTAGAAGAGGATTTTAATGGAAGGGAGAAGAAGAACATAAGATGCCTTATGCAAACTTATGGCATGGAAAGTGTGAATGAATGCCTTACCCTTGGGTCCTATTTATAGGCTTTAGGGGTGGTTATTGTAGGAAATAACCAATTATAAGCTTATTAGCCTATATTAGCGCATTCATTTATCTTCTTCTTTATCCACTTATCAAGTGCCATTTTGCACTTATAAAGTGGCTTTTTCCACTTATCGAGTGGCTTTTTCCACTTATCGAGTGGTCCTTTTCACACGACAAAAGGTTTCCTTCGCGCACGCCTTCGTGCACGCGACATCTGAGGTCCGTATACCCTCATACATCTCCTCATGGGTGTATTTATGTCGTCCATATCCAACATCTCCCACTCACACTTGAGGGGATTGTAAGGAAACTTATTTTCCTCTAACTCTTCTGTTTATCATACCGAGAAATAGGCCGTGTGACCGTCATGCGCATAGAGTCCGCTGTTGTGCACTTGTTAGAGATACACAACACTCCTCTAGGTGCAAAGTTGAGTAGATCAACGCATGCTTTACCCTAGATTATTTCTTCACATTTCTTATACTTTATATTCAACAATTGAATCCCATCTGGAATACAATTGGCTGGCCAGCTTTGAATCTCTAAAGTCCAAATGTGAATATGAAATTAATCTTCCTCTTCTTGCGATCCTTTTGATCTTGACTTGACTCGCTTTTCTAACATGCCCCGCCGGACCGAATTAACCATAGTCCATAAGCAACATGCTAAGATAGCAATCACCCAGTCAAATCTTAAGGAACCAATTAGAGTCCATAAGGGTAATGAGTTAAGACCCATGTGGTCTTTGGGTCTCACATAATAGTAAACTTATTTACTATTCTAACCCAATGGTCAAAAATGCATACGTAGTATGAATACGTATTACAACATCGCTCCTTTCCCAGGGAGTGTATGTCTCAATGATGTTGTAAGGATGATGATCAGACACCACAATGTCTGACTTTGAGTCTCTTTTTCTACTCAAATAATCCTTTTGACTCACATCCCGCATTTAGACAGATAGGATTTCAAAATCCTCTTAGATCTTCTGTAAGCATCCATATGATGCAGATCTTTCATGCGACCATTTTGTTTAAGTCATGACTCTAAATCATCCGTTTGATGATTTTGACTTTAAACAGGTCTCATCTCTATTCTATCCGTCTGATAGAATAAGGCGGTTGCTCATGTGAGAGAGCCAACCTCAATCTGTCCGACATACTAGAAAGTATAGCTGAGATTTCAAAAATGTACACAAACATTTCTCAAGAAATTCATATGCAATGTTTGAAAAAGAACTTATTCTTTTATTAAATTTGATCATTTACAGACATGTGAATTTATATTGGTACAACTCGGCTCTTACGTAATCCTTGAGATGATAAGTGTTTGTAAAACATATCTCTGGGGATCGCCTTCGTAAGCGGATCCGCTACCATCTTATGCGTAGATATGTACCTTATGTCTACCTTCTTGGTCTTATCATAGTCTTTTGCAAGTCTGCAGTTCCTTTAAGATACTGCATTATCCTCTTAACCGCTTTCCAGTGTTCTTGCCCTGGGTTGGATTGGTAACGACTTAACATTCCAACGGCAAAACAGTTGTCTGGTCTTTTACGCATCTTAGCGTATATAAGACTACCAACTGCACTGGAATATGGAACTTTTTCCATAATCTCTTTCTCCTTTTGGTTCTTAGGACATGATTTTCAGACATAAATTATCGCTTTTGCTTATAGGAGTATCAATGGACTTGCAGTCCTGCATATTAAATCGTTCTAGAACCTTCTTTATATAAGTCTCCTGTGAAAGAGAAAGAAGTTTCTTCGAACGATTCTTTGAAATCTTAACTCCAAGGATATATGCGGCTTCTCCCATGTCTTTCATCTCAAAAACTGATGAAAGCCAAGCCTTGATATCCATCACAAAGCCCTTGTCATTTCCGGCTATTAAAATGTCATCTACATATAGAGACATGATAACATACTTGCTTTTAATCCTCTTGATATATACGCAGTTATCTTCATCAAGCATGGTAAAACCATTTGATAATACCACTTCTTGAAATCGTATATACCATTGCATCGAGGATTGTTTAAGACCATATATGGATTTAAGAAGTTTACAAACCTTATGTTCATTTCCTTCTTTTACAAACCCTGTTGGTTGTTCCATATAGATCTCCTCGTCCAATTCTCCATTGAGAAAGGCAGTCTTTACATCCATTTGATGTAATTCGAGGTCTAAGCAAGCTACCATTGCCAGAATCAGGCGAATCGAGGTAAAACGCACAACAGGTGAGAAGGTCTCTTCGTAGTCTATCCCTTCCTGTTGCGTAAAACCTTTTGCGACAAGGCGAGCTTTATATCTGTCAATAGAGCCATCAGCCTTATGCTTGATCTTGAGAACCCATTTGTTCCCAATAGCTCTACGTCCTCTGGGTAAGTCAACTAAGTCCCAGACTTGGTTAACTTTCATGGATTCTAACTCCTCTTGCATCGCTTCCATCCATTTGTCTTTAGCAGGGCAAGATACGGCCTTTTTGAAAGTAGCAGGCTCGTCATCTTCTTGTAGTAAAGTCATAAAGGTTTTCGGAAATTCATCCTCAAATCTTAGAGGAGCCAACCTTGTACGACTACTACGTCGTATTTGAGATTCTTCAAGTACTTGTTGACTCGAATTTAGATCAATTCTAATATCACTCCCACTTGGAATGTCGTTAGAATGGCTCACACTTGGATCATTATTCCCGTATGGAATAGGATAATCGTCATTAGTATAATCCATTGGTGAAGGTTGAAACATATTTTCGTTTTCACCAAGAATTCTCCCACTCGAATGAGGTAATCCTTCTTGATCATAAATCTCAAATAGAGATAAGTCCTGACTTATCTCGCCCTGTCTTGGAAACTCGTTTTCCAAGAAAGTGACATCCCTCGACTCAAACTCAATTAGCCCACCATTGTCTTCTTGACCAACAAAAATATAACCTTTGGAGTTTTCTGCGTATCGTATAAAGATACATTTCCTTCCCCTTGGCCCAAGTTTGCCATACTTATGGGAGGAAATATGTGCGTAGGATGCACAACCCCAAAGTTTCAAAATGTTTAAGTCAGGAGACATTTGGTTCCACTACTCATAAGGAGTGGAGCTAACTGATTTTGAGGGTACACGGTTTAAAATGAAAGCGGCCGTCAATAATGCATTGACCGGCGCCCCGCTTGAGTCGCGGCGGCGCGGTGTCGTTTACCGCAAGTTTCACGGTTAGTGTAGGGTGCGGGAATATCGAACTCAGGGAGGCGAGGTTGTGCTTGGGTCAGGTAGGACCAAAATCACCCCGAGGGGCGAGCTAGCCCGAATCGTTGGATGGTTGTCACGAAAGGAAATAAATAGGTATGAACAACAAGAAAGAAAACCTGGGACTTTGGTATCCAACCCGACGAGAGACTCTCGCCGAAACGGCCTACGGGTATGGATAGCGATCGGTATTAGGGTCTAATGGTGAGACGTTGCCTCTGAAAGTGGTACCGGCGTCCCATGGGCCGGATATTCCGGTCGGTGCCCAGGATGATACACCGGACTTCCCGGATTCGATCATTGGGCACTCCCGTGTCCATTAACACTGATCGATCCCGGGAGCACTAAGCCCGCAACGATATCTCCCAACGTCTCATCCTGCCGCTCCCGCGTGCTAGGATTCGGCGTCTACGCTAAGGGCGTGAGCTATGGCTAGGGAGTCAACCGCCAAGTTTATTCCCCCTTGGCCCAACGGTCAAAGGCGGTCTTTTTCCCGCCGATGACAATGAAACACCCCGCGTAACCGTTAGATTCCTACTCCCTATCGATTTCCTAACCCGATGGACGCATCGGGAAGAGCCCCCGAAGGGGTTTCCACCAAAATCCCAGATTTGGGAACTACTCACAAAAATTCATGAAAAAGCGATCTAAATGAAATTTAACCGTTGGAATCATAATCGGACAATTGCAATGCGGAAGTAATAGAGTAATAAAGACAATACTAAAATTTTAGAAAGATCTGAAAACTTACAGAAGAGTAACAATTACAACCGTCACAAGGAAATAAAACAGTAGAAAAAATAACAGCTCTCGTTTCTGGAACCCTAGGGGTTCTATTTATAGACCTTCGCATCAACCGATCGGTTGACAATTCAACCGATCGGTTGATCCGTTACAATTTAATAACAGAAAACGGCGAGCTTTCACCCGATCACATGAACCGGTCGGGTGAGTTCTTGAGTGACCTGTTGGATCTTGAAGCAGTCGGGTGAATCGATCGGTTCGACGTCCGTGTCTTCAGCTCTTCTTCTTCAGCTACAGGTGAACCGATCGGGTGAGAGTCACCCGATCGGTTGGCGTTTTGCTTCGAGAAAACAGAGAACAGCCCCCGCTGAACCGGTCTGCGAACCGGTCGGGTGACTTCTTTGTGAGCTGCGGCAGAGACCGGGTGGTGCACGCGTGCATCACCCGATCGGTTGGAGATGACCAACCGACCGGGTGAGGGGCTGAAAGATGAATTCTTTGGCGTTTGACCCCCTGGATCATGCGTGACTTCTCCCGTTGCTCCGGGGACTTGGGATATCATCGTTAAATGTCCCCTACGTGGTCAATCCCCTGCAATCATGGAAAAACAAAGAAAAGTGAAAGAAAACGGGAAAATACACGAAAACGAATAAGAGACGGCGGAAAAACACGGAGAAACACAAAAGAAAACGTGCGTGAATATATGAAATATAAACGCACGTCAAAATCCCCCAAGCTGAACTCTTCCCATCCTCGAGGAAGACGAGTGAGAGTAGGAGCTCGGAAGGGAAAAAATAGAGAGGAAGAAAGAAAAAGAAAACTCTAAGCACTAGATCGTCCATCAGAGCCACCAAAATCAAAAACGACACACTAAGCAAGCAAACGCCAAATCACACCACTAAACCTAGGAAAGCGAGTCCAAATAAGTGTCGTGGGTACACGCAGTGAAGCGCGAGTGAGCGTGGTCGTTTGCTAGCAAATGGTGATGCTTTCTACGATGTGCTATGAGGCTCGATATACACAAATCCAAGATATGACCCAAAATATCGATCCGAATTGAATTA